>NAOQ01000576.1:23840-43957 GCA_002751075.1 Ichthyophonus hoferi
TACTATACTGTACTATACTATACTATACTATACTATACTATACTATACTATACTGTACTATACTATACAATATATGGTAAGGAAGTGATATATGTTGTGTGTTGACAATTGTATGTTTATAGGTATATATACGTAAAAGATAGGTATGTACAGTGAAGTAATCTAGTAAATATTTTAAACATTCAATAGAGTGTAATAGCCTGAATCCAGTGTAATAAACGCAGAATTGGTATGTTTAACATGGCCTTTCTCATTTTTTTTTTCTGTGACTATATATCATCTAACTCCATGTTCTCTACCACAGATACAAATTTTAATGAAACTCTTACCAACTAGTAACCGGGCAACCCTTACTGAGGTGATTGAGTTATTTTCCATGATCACTTCTAATGCGGACACTAACTTGATGACATCTACTAATCTTGGTCTGTGCATTGGCCATTCTGTAGCACAACCTGAAACTCTGACCTTCCTTATTGATCACAAAGATGACATACTTTACGGTAAATTACGTAAGATTGATGTAAGCATGTTAGAAAAAGCAATGAGTATTCTTTCGGGCTTACCTGGTGAGGCCGAAAAACATTCTCCTATAACCTTACCACAGGGGGTAAAACTACCTCAGTCACCACCCAAATTACACAAGTCCCCCCGGACACCATTACATCGTCCAAAGAATCCATTATCTCCCAGAGCAATGGCCAAAGTTCTAGAGGCCAAAGCTCTAGAAGCATTTGGAAAGGCCTCAACGGAAGGAGGCCAGGCTCGATTTCACCGAGGAGGGGATAGTATATCGTCTAGTAAGTCCGGATCGCCCTTCAATCCACACAGAACTCCACAAAAAACACGCAATTGGTTTAAGCCTACACGTACGACTTTGGAGGAAATGCAATCCGAGATGGATGATAAGAAACTAAAGAAAGAAGTATTTGAGATTGAAAAGGGGCAAACAATCACAGAAAATGTGAAAGTCCGTGAGGAAAATAACGCACGCCCTAGTGTGAGAGAAAATCTTAAGGCATTATTTCATACAAGTTTTCGGTTGCATAGGAATGCGAAATAAGGTCATCAAAATCAAAAAAGAAAAATGATAGAAAAAAAGGGAGATATAGACAATTTTCTGCTTCGTATACTAGTGTTAAATGGTTTGTGATAATATTTTACTACAGCGTTTGATCTTTTTAACTAACAATATCATTTATATTTTATACTTACTTTACCTAGCTCTCATAAATTCGTTATTTTATGGAGCCTGAGAACTGATTTTTACCGTGTTAATGAATCATTCAGAATTCTGCATTATCGTATATAAAAACAATTTGTAATATTTTTTTAATTATATCGAATGTAGTCTAATAATAAAGAGCCAATACTACTAATAGTACTTAAATTACTGTTAATATCACATCCTACACTGTATAGGAATATTTTTAGTAACTAAAGTAGCCAGAATCTTTGACTTAACGGATATTTATTTCTACGTATATGGTCATTAAAACTTCCTTATCATCTTTATTTTGTTGTTTTTGTTTTTTTTAAGAAAAATAATACAGAAAGTTCCAAGATTGGCTAAGTAGTTTTACATCGTTAATTTTCACCGAATTAGTCAGATTTTCATGTGAAACTCTCATATTTTTTTAATCAAATTCTCATTGACATAGAAACCTTAGAGTCGGATTTCTTTTCTTCCTTCTACGTTGAAACCAGATACAAATTGGCCTACATAAAATTAGCTAGGAATCACTACTATCGACCTCTTTTGGCCTATATCCAAAAGTGAAAATATGGAATCTTACTTTTAATTTAATAATATCATTCCAGTGTTAAAATTTGCTTTTACCAGATTAATCCCAATAGCCCCGTCTGTTCAATCATAGTAATTAAACACATACCTCAAAAGAAAAAGCGCAACTTAATGTAGCATTAGCATTTAGTTGCTTACTTTGAGTAAACTAGATGATGATTGTGTTGATGATAGTTTGTATCCTGGAGATAAATCAGATAGCAGTTGAGCACCGAAATCTATCAAAACCACAAAACGCCTATATAAATATATATATATACGTTCCTTTATTACATCTGTTATGTCAACTATTGATTGGAGTAACTTAATGATATCCTTTCATACTCTCTTTGTCCTAATAAATATTGTACAAGGACCATATAACCATCATCGTTCACAACTAAGATGAAAAGGTCTAATTTAATTATACTCACGGAAATCTATGTAAAACATACTTTTGATTGCAGCTGTAAACTACTCTTAGTAATTAGTAATATACCTCAGACTAATAGAAACGTTTCTTTAATTAGGCAATTGTATAATTTGGAGAATGAAGAAAATATTTTTGTGTAATCCCGACTTAGTATGTATGAAAAATAAAATTTTAGACTCTAGTCTAAATGAATATGTGGTTATATAGTACTATAACAATATATATATATGTTATCATAATTCAGCATAAGAAATAAAGAAGTATGAAATACAATGTAAATAAATTTGTGACTATATGGCACAACTACAAGCAAGTCTATACGCAGTCCCAAATTCGTAAATAAAACAACATTCTGCAAAATAGTCTAGAAGATACGTGCCTATATGATATTGGAAAATAAAAATTGGTCCCTTCTAAATTTATACCCAATTCAATACTATTATAAAATTCCCAAAAAACATTCATTTATTTTCAAACAAGCTTTAGATATGCACCAAGCACAACAAGCAATATACATTATATTGTTAACTTTTCTTTTCTGTTCAGCTCCTAGATGACGTGCCCTCAAGAACAATTTCAAGCCTTTAAAGTGAACCATGTTAATCCGGAATACACGTAAAAATGTCTTAAGTTGTCTAAAAATGAATTTTGACTTTTTCATAAAAAACTCCCTATTGTGAAGCTTTCTATTGTATTTGGCATTCAGAACACCTAGAACTATCTTCATTTTATACTCACAACTTTAATTATATCATACTACAAATAACCTACCCAATTTAAAAACATTTAAATTTTGGTCATTTACCAAGTATATTGCTTTTTTGCCTATTGTGCTACTACATTTATAGGCACGTTGTGCTTAACCGCAAACGCTATTTTTTTTAAAATACACGTTTCTGTTCAAGACCTGGCTTCCCGAGTCGGCCAACTGAATTAATTTAAATACCTAACTATTTTTTATTTAGTACTATCAAATATTAGATGCCAAGTACCATATCAGTGTAATATTTAAAGTAACTTGTAAAAGATAATTTAGTTTTATATTAACAGTTGGCTCAAGTCTTTTTCGTTGTCTATGGTCCCAATTCTTGACGATACTTCAGTATTAAATCGGATTGTATCCGTAAATGTAGAATATGGTCCAAACTGGTAATATAATGCTAGATATGTACCATATTTTTCGTTCGTACATTTTTCTGGTGGAATGTTGACGTGTTTGATGGTTTAAAGCAATGATAGTATAGGACACACTAAGAGTTGTGGCACTGAATTAGTAATGCATATGATCATCAAACGAAAACGAAAGGATGGTTATATTATCTCCAGCATAGATATAAAAAACTTTAATATGGTTGGAGTCCATGGCTGCAGTAGTTTCACGTCAGTTATATTGCTCACATTTCTTATGTTTTACTTAATCTCCAAAACCTCATAAATGTCAGACATGCTTAACATTCATATATTTGACAACCATGGCCTGAAAGTGCTGTTATCATTTCAACCTGAAGTTGTTTCTCATCTTTAGCGCGCAAATCAAGAGATACACTGTAAAGTAGTTGTGTGACCTCGTATGAGTAAATCGTTAAAAAACTGTCGTCAGTAGTAGTAATGATTACGAAATTTTGATTGTCACTCTTCCCAATACACGATTTGATGAAATTATTGGGGATAAATTTTTTCTTAAGGCTTGCTCCTAGTATCAATGAGATACCTTCAGCTTCAGAGTGTAAAAGAGCTTCAACTTTAGGCAGACTTCCGGCTTCGGTGGTGAAAAACGGTCCCCCCGATTCAACAATAGTTACAACAAACGCATTTCTGTGTGGTGCCAAAGTAAACTTACAATACTTAGTGATAAGACAGACAACCGATACTATAAAAATTATGCTCCATATATACCATAAATATATCATTTTAGATATTAAAGACCACTTTTCTTCAAGTTTGTTTGCCTCGTTGGATATATATTATAAGATAATACGTTCAATTACTTGTGCTGCCAGCAATTGAAAAATAAATAAAGTAAGTTCTACTTCAATTCAAATACGTAGGCATATGAGGATGTCTTGGTTTTGGGCCAGTTTTCTTTATCTAAAAGATGCTGAAAGGCATAAATGTAATGTAACAATTGTAGCAAAATTATTTCAAAACAGTAAATTTATCAATACTCGTCATGTCAACTAGATTTATCGGTAATGATGAGGCGTTTCCCTATCGCCTAGGATATGTGTATTATATATGTATATGTGTATCCATATATTGATATATATACATATTTGATCATCATTGGTCATCATCACAAACATTTATTGGTTCTGATCAAATCTAGTTAAGATTTGCTTGATATGTTATGTATTAAGAAATTATGCTATATACAATACTAATCGTAACTATCTAATAAATCATTTATTAAAAAATATAGAATAAATAGAAAGTCAAAATATAAAAAAGTAAATAAAATTAAATGTTACATACATTTAGATCGTTTAGTGCAATTGCCTATTAAACTGTATATTGGACCGATTTTTACTCCAAATGATTGTAGGATTTAGGTTTGTTAACCAAATCTATGGAATACACGTTCCTATTGTGAAGGAATTTTCGAGCCCACGATCTGGTAATTGTCATCTCGTAGAATCTCGTAGACTAATCCAGTAAACGGCTCACCGTGACGCTTATTGCATTTGATTAAGTATTTATTTTGTTGTAAAGCTTCTAGGTATTTTCTTTAGTATCTATAATATAAGAACAGCATCAGTTTTCTTTTCACTAACCCGCAAACCGAAGGATGGTTTTAGTTGACGGCTTAACCTAAGAAATAAAAAAGATACTATATAAATTATTTTTGAGGTGATTGATTACTGGTCAACTGAGTAGCCGTTACCTGTATCTAGTCCTCCGCCGATGTACTGACCTATATCTAATGTAATCATGTCGATAATGAATTATTTAGGCATTGGGATTATGCATCGGTACCAATGCAGAATGTACAACTTTATCATAAACTAGCGCATTTCTCGAATCTACGAGCGTAAAAGAATTAAACGGAGTCTAAGCTAATTATTTAGAGAAAGCCTGTGCCTTAAAAGTCTGTTATGCTTTAAAAATCCATGGCGAGTCTTGATCCAATTGATATCCTTAATCTAATTATACGGAAATAAAATTTATCCCTTACAACCTTCCCATAACATCTTATTGATTTGTGCATTGTACACAATAATTCATAATACTAAGGATTTCCACCGAGTTCTTTTATTAAACATATCAATAATTTTTGTATAGATACGGGTACGAATCCCTAACGCAATATTCACCAGCCAAACTCGCACAACTCTTTACTGATGAGCTGTTCACACATTTAATTGGAATGCATTAATCTAAACACTTGGGTGCTGTGGGAAAACATCAACTTTTTACATTAATTGCAATCTTTTAGTAGGATTAGAACTCATCAAATTAGATAGATAATCCTGGCAATCAGTTTAATACTATAATACTAGCGCTTGGGAATTTTCTTTCCGAATTCTGCACAGATCATGCGGTAATTCTAAACCACTATAGATTCAATCAGTCAACAGTACACATTAAATAATCCGAAGGGGTGTTTGTCCATGATTTATTTGCATGTAGGCGTCATGCACTGCTAAAAGAACATTTTCTATTGCTATTAGTTGACGGTTAGTCAGCCATTGTAACACTTGACTAGATGTTAAAATTCAGCTGCAGATGTTTTATCTACTTCTACTTATATTTTGAATGGCTGGGTTAATGACTGCCGCAATTTGTAGTGAAACCTGTAGAAGTCCCAAATCACATACAGACTAGATAGGACTTGGAAATTTTATTGCAATCCAAGTTAATGCTCATATTAAGGTCTCTTTATCCTTCGCAACCATTATTGATTACTATGAATGATCTTAGGAGTGTCAAATTATTTTTGTCCCTCTAGAGGGAATAGTAACGAATTACAACAGAACATAATGCTTTAGCATTTCTTGATTGTCATGCCATGTTATCTTATGACCGATAACTGGGTATGAGCAGTTTTCTTCACCAAACTTCGGTGCTACGTCATACACAACAAAGCAATTGGTGCTGCACCAATTATATTCGTGTGTTTTATTTCCTCAGTTATTTAATCAATCATCCACTCTCAATTGTTAACGACTGTGGTTTCCATTGGGTACTGCATGTAATTTGCATGCACGGAATTATTTACAATTCATTCTCAACATGAAATAACTCAAACACGTATGTGTTTTTAATATTAAATAACCTTTAGAAAAATTAACTTACATCTTTTAATCTTCTTAAAAAGTATCAAGCAGACCATTATTCTAATTCATCTATCTCTTGATTAAATCATAATGGTTTTGTGTCATATTTCACAAGTTCAAGATATCAGACATGATAGACAGTTATACATATTTGTTTTGTGTGGACGTAAATACACAAGATGAAGTATTAAATGGTTTTTTAGTCTCATCTATGGGTACAAGCACACAATAATATCTTCTATAGAACTAGTTGGGTAGATTTTAATCTCAATTTCGATATATGCCATTTAAGCTGGCTGGCTGGCTTGCTTGCTTCGGACCTCCAAGAAAATTACACTTATCATGCATTACCTAGATCTAGTAAGGTATGGCATAACAATTCATAAATATATCATCTATAAATATAGTTATTTGATATTAACTGAATCTATCCTGCCAATTCCCAATCTCTGTTCCATGATGCAACAAGATATTTTTAGACATGTTATGGTTTTGACGATTACGCTACATGAAATATTTAACCCTTGAATGTTTTTAGAAAGCACAAATATCTAATGCGCTTTAGCGGCTCGCATTGTTTACATTAAAGATAGGGGAAGATGAGAAGGAACTAGGTTAAACAATAGGGTTTTTAGGGTCTTTTCCTAGTAGAATAATAGGGTTGGGAGTGAATAGCTGTGAGTTTTTAAGTACAAGCCATTTATTGTTGTAATATATCTTACTTATTTTTAAAGGATAACGATATTTTTTCTGCAAGAATACCAGTTATGAATGAACCTATCACGGAAGTGACTTCCGAACACAGGGCTGTTGCTCTGGTTGAGGACAAGCCACAGAAACCAGAGCAGCTGGAGCATAGCGACGGATCTGAAAATGAATTAGGGCAGGATTTCACAGAAGGAAGTGATGCCCCGATTGTATATTCTGAGGAATTTAATCGATCATATGTAGACTTGATGGCAAGCAATGATGGCGTAGATAGAGAAACATATATGCACAAAGAGGACTCTATTATGAGTGACACGATGATGGGTGCTGAAGATGTTCAAAGCCTCCCAATTGAAATTCGACCTCAGATCTCAAGCAGGCTAGATAATTTCTTAACAGGAGTGCCGAATCTGGCCACACGTCGTTCCTTGCGTTCATGTAGTTTATCCTCTGTTGATTATTTCTCTTATCGTACATTAGATTATTCCTATCCTGACATTTTACCGCCAATAACATCTGATGAACCTTTTGGAAGGGCAACGGATGCAATTAAAAAAAGAGCCAAAGAACTTAGGCGGCATTCTTCCATGTCAATGTCTAACGCACCTGGATATCAAAGCCAACTACATGGTAAGGGCTTTGCCACATTTTTCTTCTTTCATGTGGCCCCAATGATATATGTGTTATTTAACCTGCAAGGAAAAAGAGTTTTTTATTTATATACTTATGATTTATTCTAGAGTTTATGTGTAGTTTTGAAGAAGAGAAAGGAATGGGCAGGGTGATAATAAATAGGAGATACAGATCGGAGTTAAGGGAGTTGGAGGGTGGGGGGAGTGACGAGGAGCATAAAGATATATAAGGGATAGAAAGAGAAACAATGTAACATCCCTACATATAGAGATAACATACAGAGGTGTACAACACTGTATGCACAGTATTGTATTTATTAAAGGAAGATACGTGTGTCACGCAGCCTAATCTTTAGCTAATACCCCTTTCTACTGTTTGTATTTCTTCCTTCCTGCTCACAAATATCTAGCTTATCTTCTTATTAGAAATCCAACTAATTGTAATTGTATACCAAAACACATCTTCGTACTAACTGGGTATGGAGGCCCATGCTCACTCTGTATATATATATTCATATCTGTCTAACTAACACCTTATTCTGCTTATATAACACACATACACACTCAGACGTACATATTCATACACACACACACACACATACACTATATATATACCTATCTATATGCCCTTAGCATATGTCCCTTTTCACTCTCGTTCCTACTCAAATTCTCCTATAAACTCCTCTAAAACATGAACACATACTTATAATTTCACAATCATTATTAGAAATGTACGAGAAGCTTATGGATAGTACACAGGATGGGATGGCAAGCGAGGAACTTATCCGAGAGGAGTTAGGTGGTCTATTTAATCCAGGTATGTGGATAGGGTGTGGGAAAGGGGTGAGGTTGAGATTGTGTGTTGCTATGGTTGTTGCTAGGAGGATAGTTGTTTAATTGTTTTATTGCTAAAAGGCCTATGACAATAACCATTCTTCAATGTTTAGTCTACCTGCCTCCTATATATGGGTCTATCTGTATGTCCCTATTACTACACTTGGTTCCTTACATTAGTCAAACATATACCTAAAACGAAATAATCACTTTTGATGAATACAATGCTCATAAATTGTACTTAGTAAAAGAATATATAGACCTTTCACGTGTGTGGTTCTGGTTTTGTGCTTGTGTTCATAATAAATATTTGAGGAAGAAAGAAGAAAGTATACGAGAATGGAGACTTGGGATGAGTGTAATTAGTAGATAAAGAGAAGGGAATGAAGGGGTAGTAGAATAGGGAAAGATTAATTAGGAAGTATAATAAAAGGAAATGAGAATGTAGGACAGTCAAAATAATTAACAGTAAGTAGAACATATGTTTGCTATCATATAGTGATTACTATGGTTACTATGTGGTAGGGTTGATAGGTTATAGAAGCCTGGTACGTGCTTTGTTTGTTTGAGTGGCCATTGTATACAATTGCCAGACAATATATACACTTCCAATGGAATAAGATTGGATATAATATTGGTTGGAGTTTAGGAGTGGTAGTGGTGGAGGATGGGCGAGGAAGAAGGAGAAAAAAGAGTATGAATCAAAAGTAATAGTATATAAGGGGGACTCTACTTGTGGTACGTACCTAGTCCTACTAAGACTTTGCACATATTAAGTATATAGACGACTCTGCATATATATATATTATGTTAAAATTCTGTACACACTATATATATATACCCTAAACTATACTAGAAGAAATTCTAGTATTCATACATAGAGTTTTTACGCAGACTTACTCGTGAGAATATTTCATGTGGTGGATTCGGAGAATACGGGTTTTGTAAATGTCAAAACCTTTATGTGTGGCCTTTCGTCTTGTTGCGGAGGCTCGACTATTGAGAAGTTGAGATTCTGTTTCCATATCAAGTTTCCCTCTATGAAGATTACAAAGTAACCAATCATTACCCCCTTCTATAATGACTTTCTACCTATTATTATCTAACCTTATCTATTATACATCTTATTTCATTATTTGTCTTACCTCCCTGCAGCATTTTGAAATCTTGTATTTCTTATTCTATATATCTTTTTTTTTTTTTTGTTATCAATATTTTTATTTATTGACTGATGGGCTATTATCTGTAGGTGATTTATTGTTATTCTGTTATAATATAGACTATGGATGGAAGGGGTATTGTATATTATAAACAACGCTATAGAAAGTTTATGCATATATGTACAAATACGAGAATGAAAAAGTAAAAAAGAAGTGTTTTCATAGAGAGAGGAAGGGCTATATAATACAGTTCAGTTAAGAATAGAAATAGATAAATGGATAGATAGATCTAATATATGAAGAAAAGAAAGAAAGAAACTGGGACAAGACATTTGTGATACATACATACATACACATTCATAGAAGAAGAAAATGGAAACTTTATATTGACAACGCCACCTGCACCTAGTCCAGTAATCTCCTTTCTGTTCTTGTGATGTCTTCATTAAAACCTAATATTCCACTCATATCCTTTAGATAAATTTTATTTTCCAGTATATTTCTCTTAATCAATTTTAAGTATTTTAAAATTTGATTTTAAAAATTAAAAACACACGTTTGGTGTATATTATTTATTTAGTGTTTCTTTCATATCCCTTACTTTGAACTTATTTTCCAGTTTACTTCTCCTAATCAATTTTAGGCATTTTTCAAATTAATCTTAAAATTTTTATCTTAATTGAGTATCAATATTTCCCTCATACTAATTGATCAAACATACCTGGTTTAACCTAGTAGTTAAATAAAATTATTTTTATTTCAGTTTATAAACCTTAAAACTGTATGATTTCTGACCAACAATGGCTCTAAACGACTTTAGGGCTACCATGAAAGACACGTTAATGGCATTCCACAAGATCGTTGATATTCATTCACAGCTTAAACAGGAATTTCATCCATTGAGCAGGTAAGATGCACGCTATACTATATCATAGTGTAAATAATATACTATACTATACTGTATTATATTATAGTGTAAATAATATACTATACTATACTGTACTATATTATAGTGTAAATAATATACTATACTATACTGTACTATATTATAGTGTAAATAATATACTATACTATACTGTACTATATTATAGTGTAAATAATATACTATACTATACTGTATTATATTATAGTGTAAATAATATACTATACTATACTGTACTATATTATAGTGTAAATAATATACTATACTATACTATACTATACTATATATACCATACTATAGTAGACTATACTGGCATAGCATATCATTTCTTACTATACCATAGCATGGAAAACTAATTGCTATTAAGATCACATTAAGAGATATGGAAGAAACAAATAAAACGTTGTGGTGAGAGGATGGAATTATTAGTGTGGTTCATTGAGGTCTTTGTTATATAGAAAGCTTATAATATATACTATAATACATATTATAATACTTCCTATAAGGTACACGCTGTGTAATAGTTCTGTACCATTTTTGTTTGAAAAAATATGTCGGTTGACTACCTTGTAAAATCGTATTAACAACATAGGCTGGAGAGGAAGGGATCAAACCAACCAAGTACTATGCATGATATTCATTTGTTTTATGTTTTACTTGTACTGCTCGTTTGGGTACGAAGTACATTTGTATTATATTTTCTGTGTACATTGTGTACGCCACCTTCTTTGTCTACTCATGAAGAACCTGTATACATTAATTAATTAATTAACATCTCTTTAACGGCCCTACCAGCAAAGAGATTGACCATCAGAGCCTTCATTGGCGACCATCTGTCGCTACACTAGAGCCTGAAAGCGGTATGTATCTCCTTCTGTCTTTTTTTTCTTTTGCTTGTTCTTATCTCTTTATTTCCTTTTATCTTTCCTATATCTTTCATAGCTGCTTTACATATATAAGCTTACTACAATGCATAAGTTGAACAATATTATAGTGCTATAATGTATTGTCGTGTATTATATTATATTGTATATATATGTAAATATACATTTATGTTATGGATATTAATAAAGATATGAATCATTAATATACTTATATGTATATATATGCAAATAGTGTATTATATTATATTATATATACAAACAGCACGGTTAGATAGGCATGATAAAGAGCTCTCGGAAGAGTATTTGAATGAACCATAGGATGATGATAATCATACTAGCCGTGAATGTGTATATAATCAATGTAATTGTAACAACAATTATAACATACTACAGAGATTCGACTCATAACTGATAAGTTTTTTGATGACATGGATACTGGCTCTAAGGGTTCACTGTCTTTTACTGTATGTATTTCTACCTCAATTTTCTCTCTAGATATGCAACATATACACCATTTTATGCGCATAGTGTAATGTCATTTCAGATCATATGTTTTGGGGTTTCACATAACATATTGCTTAGGTATCCTGTCTACGGCTAGTGCGGCTGATTTGTTTAATAATAAAAATACGTCTTAGCATATCTATTCTCCATGTATGCAAAGGGCACGTTAGAAACCTCATTAATTCGGTATTATTTCTCTTTTTAAGCGAATATAGGTCACGGGAACACCCATGTTTTTACTTAGTATTCGTAGCATAGTAGCAGAGAAAGCCTTAGTAATTTACCTACACATATACATATACATATGGGAAATCAATACAGTTCAGCACATATATATGCCATTACACGTTAAATATGACAATACTCTATATAGCCCTATATATGTGTAGGTTTGCCTGCTGCCTTTGTGCATATGTGGACATGTACATATACATCTATACATATAATACATACACGTACTAACAATAGATATTCACAGATTCTTGCCCATTGGCTGCGACATAGATCTACCCATGCCAGAAGATACGTAGATCGGATTGTACAGTTTGCTGATATCACTTTAGTCAAACGACCTCTGACAGCCCATGGTAGGGTTTGTTTTATGATTATTTTTTAATTTTAATTTTAATTTTAAATGAGTTGGTTATGGTGGCAGAAATCAGTTTATCGGACCTACCTTTATAGCTCTGAATACGGAATACGGGAAACATAATAGTATGCAGCTGACTGCTACAGAGAAATCGTAAATATATTAGGAAAGATAATAATTATTATTGCACGCGTATTGTAAGCTAATCCAAGCTTACAGATGATAAATACGTAGGAGAGGGAGGGAGAGGGAGAGGGAGAGGGAGATGATAGAGATGACCCGGGTCTTACTGTGTACCCACCCTGTCTGTTGTGAGATTGTTACTTACCTCCACTGTGCAGACGAGAAAGAAATTATTGCCAACATGATGAGTAAGACCACCAAGAGTAAATCTACGGATACAGAGGCATTACAGTTCTGCTATATACTGGCTGCAAACTGGTACTGTATATATAATGTTTCTGCCTAACTGGATATCTCTCCTCTTTCTTTCTCCCTCTCTTTATCTTTCTCTTTTGTACAAACATGCCATCTTCTATAGTACTCGTTCAAGGCCCAATCGCAATTTACAGAAAGGAGCTATTATATATATAATTGTAATTAAAATGCTGCAATTAATTGTCGTAATATATATATATATTTTTTATGCCAATCTCATTGAACAAAGTAAGCCTGGACATTTAAATTCAATATATTTTGTAATATAGCCAATCTGCTCTTAAAGCTATTTGACATACGGGTATATAAGCATTAATCAATTGTGACGTTAAAGTGACGTGCTAGTAGGCCCGGGTATCTAGCTCACAGCTGTTACTTATTTCAGTTTTAAACTTTCCCTAACTTAGCTTATTGGTGCCTGCCCGAGTTATGATTTGTCCTTAGTGGCCTGTTATATTGGTTGCTAGGCCATAGACACACCTATGGTTATAAGCGCGTGTGTATATATTTCATATATTTTATAACTCCTCTTCGTAGTTTATATTTATATTTTTATGGTTGGAATTGAATTGGTTACGGGATGGTATTATATTTTTATTTTTAGTTTTATGGTTGGAGTTGGGTTGGCTACGGGATGATATTATAATTCCTTGCCCAATGCAAGCCTAAAGATAAAAGATAAAGCAAGAGGACTGTAGGTAGATTTGTGGCAATAACAGGTGTTTCATATTAGAATATATTTATATAACAAGAAAAGTCATATCAACATTGGCGTGTTATATCCAATCAGCTCACATGCAACCTTATATAGTATATATTATACAACATACAAGATAGAGCCTATAATTTATAATTTATAATAGCCATATATAGTTTATCCACCAACAATCTATATCACTATGGTTACCGTTGTTGGGGTGAAGTGGAGAGTATTGCTTAAAGCCTTATGACGTACTTAACCTACTGTGACATGTACTATACATGCAGGTGGAATCAATGGAAAAAATACGTCAATTATGACCATACCGAAACCCTACCTAGAGCCAACCGGCATAAGCCTAGCGTGATTGACAATAAACCGATTTTAGAGGTAAATGACAGGTCATTCTCGTAGATTTACTCCCTCTTTTCCCTTCTGATTTTATATTCTGTTGCCTACCTTATTTCTCATTGGTGGGCCCCCTAATTATTAATAATGTATCCTTGGACCCTTAATGTATTGCTATATATAGACTTTTACATTTTGCTCAAGCATACAATAATGGATGAATACCTTATAGAAATGGTTGGCTAATTTTAATGAGGTATAACAAGTAATTAAAATTGACTCAGCCCATCAAATTCTGACTATCCCTCTGTATATTTGATTTCATTAGCTAGTGTAGGAATGTGCCAGTAATAACCAATGATATTAAGCTGACTAGATTAATATTAAATATGACTGGTTTAATGTGTTTATAGAGATACGAATGAAAACAAGAATGATATTTTAATTGGGTATAAAAATGTCTTTTAGTAAATATATTATATTGATTGTAGATCATTGGCAATACGGATTTTAAATTAAGTATATCATTCTACTACTATTCAATTATAATATTGTACTAATATCTTATTATACTATTATCCTATTAATATACTATCCTACATATGCGCATAGTGTGGACCACTATGTATAGTGTACATATCATATTGAACACACTTACCTACATACATATATATATATACATGTACGTATATGTACACCCAATGTAATAACTACTATGTTGTTTGCTAAACATTACCAAGGATAGGGTAGACCAAAAGAGTCATACATGGATGTATGGGCATGCTTGTGTATACGAAGAAAATGTTGAACGACTATTTGTTTTATATATAATATAACGAGATTCAGTATTATATGACTCCTGCAGCGTAGAGCTATATGGAATACTGTAGGTACATAATTATTATTATAATAATAATTATAACTATAATAACTACAACAACCATAACATAACAACAACAACATCTACAACAGAACGATGAATTTATTACCGAAGAAGATCAATGCACACTAAAACCATACCTAGAGGAAGGAGACGATTATGTCATTATCAATCAAGATACATGGGAAACTCTGAAAGGTAAATGGTTATGATATAATAGCATGTTCTTTGTTTATTTAACAGTCTACTACATACCAACATATATATATGCTGGTATGTATGATAGTATGATAGTATGTATGGTAGTATGTATATATATATGATAGTATATATGGTAGTATGTATATATGTGTGATAGTATGTATGTATATATGTATGATAGTATGTATATATGTATGATAGTATGTGTCTATGTATGATAGTATATATATATATATATATATATAATGAACTATACATGTAATATTACGTTGACTGTTAAGAAGAATAAATAAAGTTTCTACACAGTTTTTCTTCTTTTTAATATGTCTAATATATCTACTATATCTACTATATCTATTATATATATTTTTTTCAATGATATAGTCCATAGATAAAATGGATGAAAGCAACATACTTATTAACATTTTATGTGTTTATTACAGGATGGTATGGTGGAGGTCCTGCCATAGCGCGAAGAAAGATTCGAAACAAGACCATAGTAAGTAGTAGTATAGTAGTAAGAGTATGTAGTATATTTATGTATGTACATACATAGTATATATTATGATGTATGATGCTTTTAACTATGTGTTTATTATATATATGTAAGCTGTTCTCTAAAATTACATGGGTCCTTATTACCTCTTATATCTCAGGGTTTTCTTTATATATATATTGTTTCTCTCTTTCTCTTTTACTTTCTTTCTCCTCGGTCCTTTCCCTCTGGGTTATAAAGTACTTTTGTTATACTAGTTTAATCAAGTCGCCAGTACATACCATTCCAAATTCTCTCAACCTAAAAATGACAGTAGTCTTTTACACCACTGATCTCTCTTGGTTTTTTTTCTCTTCTATCCTCCTCTCTCACTCCTTTCCCCCCTCTCTCACACAGTCTACAGACTGCAGACGGCCCAGCATGGTAGAAGAATCGCATAGTCTCTTTACCACATCCGTCTCCTCTACTAGTACCTTGTCATACATCCCTGAGCTCTATCCCTTGAGGTTGTGGCTGGTCCGATCAGATAGCGTGGGATTGAATGCTGATTTAACTGGTATGTAGTATATATATATACGTGTGTTTCCACTCTATCTTTCTCTACCACGTACATACATACTATCATACATATATACATATATATATATACTAGTAACCTTGGTGTTGTTTTTATTTGTTTCATATATGTTTTGTAATATAATCAAATTTTCTGTATTGCTGCTATTGTTGTCTCTATTGCCACCGTGGTGGTTGTTGTTGTTGTTAATACTTGATACTCTATTCTATTTAACAATTGTTTATATATTTATTTATTTTTTAAAAAACAGAAGCATATGAATGGTTGTATTTGAGTGTTATGCAATGAAAGCTATTTGTTTTTGTTGCGTTACATACATGCCCCTTTAAAAACTATTTATAGGATTGTATCTGTTGAGTTACCTTCCCTACTCACGTCTAATCAATGAAATAGACCAGTGTGATGTCTCTGTGTTTTCTGGTGATATGTAGTTAGCTAGAGAAACTTGTATTTGTTGTGTGCAGTAGCCTATCCTGTAGCATATATATATGTATAGTATATAGTATATAGTGTATAGTATATAGTGTATAGTAGATAGTGTATAGTAGTGTATAGTGTATAGTGTATAGTATATAGTGTATAGTATGTAGTGTATAGTATATAGTGTATAGTATGTAGTGTAAAGTATATATTATGTATAGTTTATAGTGTATAGTACATAGTTGTATAGTATATTGTATATAGTGTATAATCCAAACCAAATCACGCTACGTTGTATACATACATTCTTATTAATAATACTGCATTGGCTTATGGCCAATCAGAATTTGTTTTTGCCGACGACATTGCTGAAAGTGCAATACGTATAGTACGAAGTCGGGCAGAGACTATGGAGGTACGTAACATCTGTTTAAATGGACTAGTGTATTTTGACATTATACTGCTGTTGTTGAATTCTCTTATTAAAATGTTTAATCTATCCCTTTCTTGCCTCACTCATGCTTGTATATGTTTATATTTTGTTTTTTCTCTGTTGGTTTCTGTAGTTTAGAGTGTTAATACTATAACATATACTATACCATACTATTCCTACAATATACTATACTATAACATACATTGTACTATGCTATACTTACAATATACTATACTATAACATACACTATACCATACTATACCTACAATATACCATACTATAACATACCCTATACCATACTATACCTACAATATACTATACTATAACATATACTATACCATACTATACCTACAATATAATATACTATGATGTTCTTGGCATGTAGATAGAGCTGTGATAACGACTAATCGTAGAGTTTAGGTTGGAGTGGGACAGGAAAAATGAAACTATTTATATAGTAGAGAAACGGGCCTAAGTGTATATAGTACGTAGTGCATGACGTCAGATACCGTGTTATTCTACCTATAAAATGGCTTTGATCAATATGACTGAATTAGAGTCATGACCCAGGCAATGTTTACGGATTGAGAAGAACCAATAATATGCAAGCAGTTATTTGAATTACTTTCCAAGATTCTATAATTTAATAACCAAAATTATTTACTAACCATTTATATATAGTTATATTTATATACAAAATATCAACAACAACATGTTGATAGAATGGATAAAGTATGAAATGAATAAATGCATTTAGTGAACCATGTGAAAGATTAAACCAACTCATCCTTCTTCCAAATATGGTGCTAGTGATGTGACAATCAACAAATCAACATACTCATATAAATTCAAAGAGAAAACTTATGATATAATTAAATAGTTAATGACTTTACAATCATGGTATGATAGTGGCCAATGATAAATGAAAACATATATTGAGTTTATTTATCCCTATTTATCATATCATATCCTACCACTGTACCTAAATGTCTGTACTGATGCGTGATATACACCTCAGATGATTGGTTTTATGGGACTATATGAAAATATTTAATAGGCTATTTTTATTTATTAATTCTCTCTATCTCTTTTTTTCTTTCTTTCTTTCTTTCTCTCTTTTTTTCTGCATACACACACGCATATATATATATATATAATCACCTCTATTCCTTTTCTACCTTTTCTCTCTTTGTAGGGTTTGGAGTATTCTGTGCTAGATGAGCTAGAGCTAGATATGTATCAGCGTGTTAGACTCTGGCGATGGGATGGTACAGCTGACATACCACGGTAGCTATATCTCTACTACTGTTTGGTTATTCTCTTCTGACTTCTCCCTCGCCCCTTCCTCGCCCCTTTCCTTTATTACACTTACTTGTAATTGCTTGTAATGGCTTGTACTCACCTAGCCAATATTTACTTTATTTATTCAGGTTACACTATAGTATATTAGGTATATTAGTATATTGTATGTTATACTATGGTATAACATATGTATTTGGTCCTTTGCTAGTAATAAGCAAACAAAAAGAAAAATAAAAGCAAAGGCAAAAACAAACCACACTCTCTTCTACACAAATAGTAAGTTAAAGTACACATACATGCACATATACCTTCAAATACGTATACTCTGTACTTACCCGGTTTCATACTGCATATGTTGTCAGTTAAACGCAGGCTTAAAGGGCTTAAAGGGATCTCTCCCGTAATTAATTACTAATTAATAGTTTATGATACTCCTCCAATCAGACTTTTACCAGGAGGTCCACAAATAACTCTAGAAGACGAGGTGTTGGCAGATAAGGAATACATCATTGTGTAAGTGTACAGCCGTGATATATATGTTATGTCGTACTACATTGCATATAGTAGGTTACTATATATAGTTATATTATACTGCATATAGTAGGTTACTATATATAGTTCGAATGTACTCTATAAATATTCTATTCTTATTCGCACCGTTTTTACATACACCATAATTGGGCGCATGGTATATGGTATGGTTGCAGTTCTGTTTCAAAGTTTAGAAAAGTTTAGAAAATAGGTTATTGATTATAAGAAACAGCTGTTGTAGTTAGTGGTAAATAAAGACCAATCCCCTTTCTATGTTTATTTTTATTTATTTTATTTCATTATAGTTTTAATGAAGCGTTGAATCACCTGTTCTTATTTATATGAACCAATTGCCGAACCGATGGGTGGACCAATCTACCTGCTTACTGGTGCTGATAATATAAAGCTATCTGTTTGTATTCATTCCTCAACATTTATTGGCTTCTATTCTGATCCACACATGACTTTTATTGTGGATTTTATTTATGTTTATATATATCAATGTTTATCAGCCAATCTCTTGCCCTGTCTTGATACATGAACATAACATAAACATAAACATAAACATAAACATACACAGCGATATTAAAGGAGAAGATGGTTTGTGGCGAATGGAGTTTTTGTTTGCTGAAGCTTGTATAGCTCCTAATGTCAATGCTAGCCACAAGGGATCTGGAAACATTGGTAATGTTGTTTTTTTATCTATCTAGATGTATATATATGTATGCATGTATATGTGTATGTATATATATATGTATATGTATGTATATGTATATGTATGTATATGTATATGTGTATGCATTTATATGTATATGTGTGTATGTATGTATTATGTATATGCATATATATATATATTTTTTTTGTTTGCTGTTTCATTTCACATATCTGTATATTATATTTATTTATAAAAAACCCTTTTTTTTAATAACGTAATTGTTCTTTTTTTATATAAACTATACAATACAATCATGATATATCAGAATGTATTTGTGTTTGCTTGTATATAGTATATATAGTATCTAGGGTATATAAGGTATATATAGTATATATAGTATCTAGGATATATAA
>NAOQ01000577.1:0-23208 GCA_002751075.1 Ichthyophonus hoferi
TTATTATTATTATTATTATTATTATTATTATTATTATTATTATTATTATTATTATTGTTCTTGTTATTATTGTTATTATTGTTATTATTCTCGCTACATATTCCAATTTAAATAAATAAATATGCCCAAGTTTTCACATGTCGCAGTCAATATAGCTACATATATATATAGCAACGGACAGATATAAACAATTTTATCCGCATTCACATAGCTTATGGAAGCATCTAGAAGCATGAATATATTTAAAATGTTTTTTGAATAAGAACATTCGTTCTTACTATTAGTTGAATGTTAATTATAAACCAGATTATGTATATAATAGATTTATTTTCATTATTTATTATTAAAGCGCTATTGAACTATAATATTGTACTTAATCTGATTTTAATTCTTAAAATTTAGTATTACTTACTGGTGGTTAATACTGTACATATTAATACAAAATATGGAAAAATTAAAGATTAAAACGTGTTAGAAGCAACATATTTACAGCACTTTGATATTATATCTTTGCTTATTATTATTATTATTAACCTATTTGTAATCAAATACAACTTGATAACATGTATTAACGTCTGCAATTCATAAGGTCTGGACCAGTGACCATCGTACATCCCGATGATCCCGATGCTCTGGAGGTGGAATTACTCGTTCTCCATAAAACGCTTCCTAGGTAGATAGACATTACAAAGTTATATATCACTATATACTATATAATATTTATTGCATCCATATAGACTATATTAGGGTAGAATGGTTTTTTTATATCAGCATACCTAAGTGTCAAAGGATTTGGATTACTAACACATTTATTTTGCATGAGATCAGATTGATCCTTGATACACAGCTGTGGCTTGGTTATGTACTTTCAGTCAAAGTAGCTGTCAGTCAGTTAATCTGGTTTTAACAACTGAGCTATGAATTGGAGTTAAGATCATTTCTAATTTAATAAAGGCGTGCTCTTCTGTGTGCATAGCACCTCTTACTATACTTGAACACTTTCGTATAGAAAGCATGTATCTAGATTCTCATTATTTATTTCTGTTCACATACCATCATTATGCTTGTAATATATATATATATATATAAGCTTAAACTGCCATATTAATAAGTGTTGCACCACTAAATTAATGAACTTTATCTAAAAGGTCATTACTATTAATTACTACTAATTATCTTAGACCAATACTTTAATTACTCGGTTCTATAACACATGTAATGGATTTCAAATTACACATATACAAGCCATATGACAACACTGGTTTTAGCCATCTGTAGAAAGTCTAGGAATATACGGAATTTCTTGGCTTGTTTGCATATAATCGACACATGCCAATGTGTTCACTCTCAGTGGTGGATAAAACTGTGACTGCGTCTTTGAAAGCCAATCTATTGATTTTGGCTGGGTAAAAATTATACCCCAAAGTGCTTCGGGATGTGCAAAGACTAGCAGTGTGTATTGGAGATATGCACTCTTCAATGGCAGTCCTACAATATTTTAGATGCATAGCCGTTTCCCAAACGGCTTTCGGGGATTCACCATTGTGAACTGGCGGTTGAGTCTAGCTTAGGCGATCTAGAGTAGATATTCTATCAAAATATGACAGGCTGTGACATTGTCAGGCTCTGATAGGTTAATATTTGCATGAATACCTAAATAAACTAACGTAGGAATATAGGAATTCCTCCTTCAGGTAATAGCTGAATATAATCGTAATAAGATATCTAGAGATAAAAACATCTACGCCTGACTTCCATGGAAAGTGGTAGATCAAATTAATTAGCTATTACTAATTATTCGAAACTGTGTCAATTCTATCAAATTTTACACAGCTGTCAGGATCTCCAATTGTATAACTGGTGGTGATTAATATTGTTTGACCAGCGTTAGGAATAGCTGCTTGATTAAATCTGTCTTTAAGGCTCAGTTGTTGTGATAGAATGCTTTATAGAAGGCACATATGCCAACTCTCTAGGTAACTGGCTGTATTAATTGTATCTCTGTTCTAATTTAGAAGGGATAGATGTTTTGATGCGCTTGGGTGCCTACGTAGAAATTGCACAATGAGATCGATCATTAAGTGGTGCTATGTTACTACGTAAATAAATATTATTATTACTATCTAGTGTCAGTATACAGTTCTCTGACTTCTAAACGCGCCAGAGATCTGAACATTGCTTATCGTATGTGAGTGCCAGGAGTGGACTAGACATTACAATAACAATGTGATTATTACAAATATCTAACCAAAGGCAAGTAGTTTTGTATGCGCTTACGAGAACTTTGTATTTTGCTATTTTCATTACATATGTATAAACTAGGGACGCTGAACGGCGGGGAGAACGACTGGGCCTTTATTAGTTATTGCAGTTTACATTTTTACTTATTTCTATTTATGTATTGACAAATCAATTTATCAGTGGAAAATTATTAATTAAATCCTTATGCAACTAACTGATCTTGAGCTACGATCATTGATCTACTTATTATCTGGGCTTCGATGGAACCTACTTATTCATCCGTGGTTAGCGATCTTGTAACAATCACCCATTGGCTGGAACGTTAGAAATAGCCAAAAGATCGTTACCACATTGGTGCATTCATACTGATGGTCTTCCATACGTCGTTCAGAGAGGTTGTGTTTGCAGGCATAGGAGTTTCTTGGCTATTTAGAATGGTCCAGGTCTAAAACAAATTGGTCAGGCAGTCACCAACTTGATCCGCGAATGAAACGTTCTTATTCATGTGTGGTTAGCAATCTTATAACACAATGTTGTATTTCAAACATCATCAAGATATCACAATTGACAAGTGTAATTGGTCCCGTTTACTTGAATCACTGCTGCACAACATATGGACCAATTCAAGATGTTACTTATTGTTACAAGATCACAAACACAGACGAATAAGAAGGTTACATCTTGGCTCAAGATAATAGTGATTTAATTGCATAGTGTTTGAATTGGATGATAGATTGATTTTTCAACTGAAAATTTGCAAGTAGCTACACCAATGGAGTAGCTGACTAAAGAGCTTCTAGAAAGATCAAGCATAAATATAAACTGCAATCAATAATTAAGGCTGGCCGCTCACATGTGGCCCCCAACACCCCTACGGCAACCCGGCATGCATGTGTACATGCACACTACCGTTACAGGAAAATACGAATGCGTTCGTGATACACACTTTCATTTAATATTTGTTAAACAACATCATAATATATAATCCATTTTATAAAACACTCAATTGGCGACCCCGAAACCTGTGAACAAGTCGCTATAACTACCACAGATTCCTATAGGGTTGCGGGCCCAATACGCTTCCACTGTGCTACATACAGATTTTCATAGGGTTATAGACCAGCACGCTTCCATGGCAAAGCAGCTCAGCTACACAACTGGACAACGAGTCTCTGGCCATTCAGGAAAGGCAGCATATAAACGTTTTGGAAAACAGTGAGTCTTCCACTCCAGTCTCTTTATTCACGGGAACAACAGTTTTGCCAACAAAGAAAGTCCCTTTTGTCAACTCCTTTACACACCCTCATTTTTCAAAAGTTCTCTGAAAAGAACCTGTTGCAATACGAACTCCATTGATTACTCGGGATATTCATCAGTAAACACACCTAGACTTGATATGATGGATACGGATCAATTGCCGTTCGAGTCTAATCCTGACTATACAAGACTCAACTGCACGAGTTTCCAACCCAAAAAATAGTATGCACTGCTGCATCCTTGAATGGATTAGGTTTTTTTTTGTCAGACGTATTTTATAATATTTAGAAATAGTATATTTATTAAAATGCCTTATATTAATTCAAATACAACTACAATGGATGAATTTTATTGGCTTGTAATTTTATTACGTAATGGCTGGAGTATACATGTGATTTTACATGTAACAATTGGATTGTATTGATTTGTGTTTCAATCAAGGACAGCATGACCAACACTTCTTTGGTCGAAAAACCCATATTAACAATATTTTATCAGTTTTATATTTAATGTTGCTAAAGATATATATATTACTATTGTAGATAGTTTTAATTTAACAAACCAATAGAATATAATAAATCTATTCTACACTGTAAGTATATAGGATAAAACTTGGATCGCTTATCAGGTTTATCTAAACATTTTTTAGTTCACCCAGGCTAACCTCAAGAGATAGGCCCCTAAGCCAAGGGTATATATAACTGAAATGCAATTCATAAATAAACGCAATTTATAGCTTACATAGTTCCACATTCATTTCACTTCTAATGACAGAACTACTTAGTGTTAGGATGTAGCAATAATGGCAAGTGCCACTAGCTACAATTTGTTATTTCAAAATATCTCTACTGGCCAACTCCGTATGCCACCAATGTATTCGGAAAGTAGATACTTTTGACACTGGGAGATTACCAATGTATAGTGACAAGTACCGTGTATGCAACAAGACGTGTGTTCCTAAAAACAAACCATATTGCTGTGCATTTTCACCACATCAGAAAAGTGGTATGCAATAAGGAGATTGAAGTCAGAAGCGTCTCATACGCGGATAAAGTTGCTGGCTACCTGACCAATCCGTTTGGACCTAGCCTGTTCCAAATAGTCAAGAAACTTCTACGCCTACAAACAAAACAAAACCATAGGCGAAAAATATCTGGAATTGCGTCCGGGAAAAACGTCAGCATGAGTGCATCAATGGGGTAACGATCTTTTTTCTTTTGGCTCTCCAACATTTCCAGCCAATGGGAGAATGTTACAAGATCTCCTAATGGTGGCTGCATATTTGTCAACAGAAAAGTTGCAAGTACTTACATAAATGAGATAGCTGACTAAAGAGTCATTCTAGAAAATAGATCAGTATAAACGTAAACTACAATCAATAATAAAGGCTGGCTACTCACTCACACGTACAGCCTCCGGCACACCCGGGTATATGTTTTAACCCCGCATATCTGTGTTCATGTACACTACCGTTACAGGCAAGTACAAATACGTTTGTGACACACAAAACTTTGCTTTCATTTCCTATTTATTAAACAACATCATAATAGATAAATAGTCCTATTATACAACACTCAATAGGCGACCTCGAAGCCTGTGGACAAGTCACTAGAACTATCACCGATTGCTATAGGATTATGGGCCTAGCACGATTCCACTGCGCCACGCAGCTACATACAGATTCTGATATTTATTTATGTTCTAAGTTATTTATTTGTTTATTTAATTTATTTATAATTATTTGATAGTTATATATTTATTGGTAGATGCAGCAATATGCGGTGGTGTTAGTGACTTGTCTACATGCTTCAGGGACTCTGATTAGTTTTGTTTATACTTTATGTTGCTGGGTTAGCAATAGGTATGGCAATCAACTCCAATCTATTTTCATTAGACAAATGAGGTGATAGAAGGCTCTATATTTAATTTTTTGTAGTATTCTTCTAGAAATTCAGGAGAGACTCCTGCCTTAATGCGTTTAGATACGACTGTAGTGATAACATAGTATGAAAAATTAGCGAGAGAGGCTAAAACCGGGTGTAAATGATAATCCTTATTACTATTAAAAGCAACCAAGCTGTTCTCTGTATTTACAATAGGAGAAATATCGAAACACTATTATATTCAAGTGTTAATAAAGAACTAGATGGTATAGTAAAGTAAGATGATTATAAATTACAGACCAAGTATATTCTAACCATCAATGAGAATACATATATATTTAACATATTGTTAACAAAATAGCAAGAAACCCGAAGATTTGTTTATAATGGTTTATGTATCATTATTCGTGTCATTAGTTGTTCGCATTCGTTTTACTCGTTTCACACCTCTTGTTTATCGCTTATGTCCAGAGCTGCTTTCCATATTTCGATTCAAATATAAACGGGATGGCTCCTTACTGGTTAATGCAATTCACAAGAGTCTTATGTGGCCCACTGGAATTTCTTGATAATAATTTCATCTTAATTTCTCCAGTTGGTCGCATGTGTCCTAATTTGGGCAACTGTTTATCTAATGCCTTTCCTCTGTCCAATCGATCACATTTCGCTAATCTATATTATATTGATGAATCACTGCATCTGATTAAGAATGTCATTCATACAACCAATCATTTCATAACCCATTATTACCAGATAATTGTGTCTTTATCAATTCGTTTTTCCTGCGTAGGCAGCTTTGCAATAGTAGCCATAAGGTCTTCCCCTGTAAACTGAATAGGTATGGCCATAAAATTATGATTTTATTAGTCTAACCAATAATTCATGCACTTTATGAATTTTTTATAACACAGGTGTCATAGGTGTAACTGCTTACCAATAGGGTATCCAATTTATGCTAAAGATAAAGTAGTATAAAATTTATTTAGATTGCTGATGTCTATACAATCACCAATCGGAAGTCCCCTTTCCAATAAAAACGAGTATTAAGGAAGAAGCCTTTCTGCAATGCAGAAAGGGTCAGTTTTACAAAATATAAAGTTTAACTATCATCTTGAAATTTATATTAGATCGTGTAAACTAACGTCTAGGCATAAACCAAATTAAAGGAAATAGACATCACTATTGCCACTATAGCGGTCACAGCGTTTCCACTATTAGGCAAGCCAAACAATAATATTGTAGTATTTTCCTATCTCATTAACATTTTTAGTTTTCTCTTTAATATTTTTTACTAACAAACTTCTGTAGAGAAATATATTGATGAAAATGTTAAAACAATAAAATTTTCCAGAGGAGAGAAGTGGGGTGTAAATCAAATGCGCGTACATGTTTCCATATCAGCTGAGAGTTTTATCACTGGCATACACCACATATATGGGGCACCTCATAAACAACATGAAAGAATAATTGGAAATTGCAGCTGAGCCAAACTGAATAGCGATTGTTATTGAGATATTGTCATGGGACCTTTTGCCCTCTAAGTATAATACAAATACCACTAACTACAATTGGCCAACTCTAACCGAGCAATTATGGCTCCGAGTGGAGAGATGAATAACAAATTATGGGGGTGCATGTCTATAATATTTCGGGAGTCATTTTCCGGCCCAATTAAAGTTTCTAAGAATTATATAAATTATATCATTGGTGCGTAGAGAATCCTAAGATATTATCAGTTCAATTATTTTCACTCAACAATAAAAAAATCACGTAATCAATACTTAAGATCAAGAGGTCAACTTTGATAGCTGAAGTATAACAGCATGTCTTTTAAATTTTTTTTAAAAAAAAAACCAAAATACAAAAAGAAAAAAAACTACCCAGACTTTATGTTTTGCCACAATCATGAATTGTTAAATTAATAGTAAATTAGTGTAAGAGCATTAGGTTAAAATTGAAAATGGATATGGTTATGGACAATGTATTTTAAATTTTTAAACCAAAGGCTGGGCAGGGGAATTCCCCAAGAACTAAAAAGAGTTTGAAATACATGCATATTCCAAACCCTATGCAAAATCAATCATTAGATAGCTCATTGTACATCTAAACTAAAATAAAGTTTAATTTAATTTGAGAATTACACGTTTTTATTTTTTTCTTTCTTTCAGAAATTACAGTATTGGGAAATACAAACGAAAATCTAGAAATACTTGAGGAGCATTAAAGCATTCCAATTTGCCGTGGGTAGAGCCATAGTCATTTTAATGCATAGCGAATAATGTAACAGGGGGGGCTCTTCTCAGCTCAGTAAATTAGCAGTGTACATGTACTATACTACTATATATAGCAGCCTCATAGACCCCTCGTGGCTGGGTGTAGTAGACTAAGTAGAATCTGGAAATGTCATACTCGATTAGACAGTTTTGATTTAATCCCTTGTACCTTTTCAATTTTACAATCCTTGATGAATGTTGAATCTTAAATTATTATCAAATAATTATTTCTCAGTTTGAAACTGTTGATAACTGCCCTATAGTGCTCACACACATTAAAAATATATCGGTATAAATATAAATATGTATAAGTATATATATTGAACAACATAATTTTTATTCTATGATCTAAGCACACATGTCTTCATATATACATATACATATATATAATCCCATGGATACACGTAAGGGTAGCATTTTCTCTTTCAAAACAAGAAGATTGAGGATCCCAACGGACAGTGAATTCTGTAATTTTATGCCATTTATGCTTGGCTCCAAATTTATAATTTTAAGAATTCATTCTGTTGGTTAATGGATATTATCCAATATAATTAACAGATCGCGTCTTACGGTCCCCGCTGATCTATGTTATGTATGTATGGCTAGCCTTGTGGGTAGGATAGTGACGTAGACACTGGCGGGGATTCACCCAAGACTAAATTAGTATGTATTATAGATGTGAAGTTCTGATTCCACTTAGTATCTTATAAAAATAGATATAAGAATAAAAACGGGGATATACAGCATAAACTGAATTCAAAATTACCGTTAGTATACATGCGATACAAGCGTTTGTATATATATTCCCAATATAAATAAAATCATTTGTGAGTGGTAAATCAATTACCCAATGGAATTCTCATATATCTGAGTGAGTAGTATATGAGCAGTGGAGGCTGACCTTGAGTATTTAACAGGCCATTAGCTCCAAATTTATTACTTGCGAATACTCATTGGAGTAGGTTGGGGTACGGTTCCCTGAGCCCAAAAGCCAGATCTCCATTGTGCCCAGCAAAGCAATAAGATGGGAGCAGCAATAGCCCAATTAGGTGATACTTAAATTTAACATTCTTCTCTGCGGTCAATAATTATAAATTATATATTTGGTTAAAAAAGCCAATCATTAGGGTGGTAATATATTTACAGCATATCAACTCGTATATCTATCCAACCTCACCTTGTCTCACTCTCTATCATTTAGAAGAAGAATTTAAATCATAGAATTAAATGTTAAAATTATCGCATGATGGTTCTTTAGTTAAATATATTTATTTGATCAATATTTTTTACGCATCTGAGATTAAAGGAGTAAATTGTAATTGATTAAATTATTTAGTTAAAGTTAATGAAAGAATATAGGAAAAATTTTCTAGCTTCATGTGTTCATATGCAGTGGTATTATAGGCATAAAAATATATTTGAATATTTAATTTAACATGTATATTTTCAATTAATAGTATTTAGCACTAAAATTTTAAAATGTAACATAACATAAAATAGTGAATCTAAAACTGTACAGTAGTAATCTTATCTAAAATATTGTAAAATATTGCAAATAAAATTGTCTATCTATAGATAGATCTGTACTATCTAAAAGGTAAATATAGAAGATATCTGGAGGGTAAGTATTTTAAATCTATATTTTAAAATATTTAAAAATAAAGTAAATACAACCAATTAATCAATAGATTATATGTTTATAAAGGAATGCATATCACTACGATAACAGGATATATTGACTACCGTCTTATTTAGCCTACACATTTCCTAGATCCATCATACTTAACTACACTTCAATCTGTTAACGATATTGTAGTTTTTTTAGCATTTTTTTAGTTGTTCCGTTAAAGATCCTCTTACTCTTATTATTCTTTATTATTTTTTTATTATGACACTATTACTTTAGTATTTTTTTAAATATTATTTTTTGTTCAAATTCTTATTATTTAGTTGTTCAGAAAGCAAGCTTCTTGCTAATCTGGTTGACGGGTCAACGTACCGCTGTGTTGTAGCCACCACTTGCTGCTATACCACACACTTTAGTATAATATTATATACTGTACACGTATAAATACGTGCGTATTATAGAGTACAGTATATATTATTTTATATATTATATATTATTTATTATTTATTATTTAATCTATGACACAAGGTCTAGCACAATGTACGATTAACTTCACAAACAACAGAAAAAAAATAACAAATAGTCAAATCTTCTATATATAAAATATTTATTAACAAAAAATACGAATAAAAATGAATGCAGAGGGATTTGTTCTGCCTGCCCTTAACAACAATGACCTACAATGGTTGGTTGATGTTGCGGGAGCGGGTGATGCCGGTCTAGTTGCTTCCCTCTTAGGAGTAGGGGGTAACGGTGGTAACGGTAACAGTAACGGATCTAACAATACTACCCCTAACTTGCTAAGCAATAATAATAACGCAAGCTATAACGGTCGAGCGGCCGTACCTGCCGGTAATTATTCTCTCTTTTGTCACTGTTGTTTTCCCCTTTCTGTACTTCTATCTTATTGCGTATACAGGTATAATATAGTATTATTTTGCAAGTATTATACTCAGTATGTGTAGATGCTCATTTATTATTTTGTAATTTATATACTAGTTGAGTATGCTTAGTCGTTGTTGCACTACAGTATCATGAAACTATACTTGAGTACAGATCTATAGCTACACACTAGGTCTAGATCTACCCACAGAGTATAATGAAGTAGAAGATAATATATAAAATATTCTTATACTTAACTTCAGTAAATTGTATTACATAATAGTGTAGTGCCTTATAGGGTACTATCATGTATTGTATTACGTTATATTACTTTATTATACTATACTAGATTATATCAATTTTTCAATTAGGTTACCCAGAAGCCGTCCAAGCGTGTCTAGGTTAGATTATGTGATGTCATTATGACGTAACTCAGATTGCGACTACTAATGCTTTATATACCCATATATTCTTTTATTTTTATTTTATTTTTAAATGTATGATACGAGTAGCTTGCACATGAGTATTATATTATATACCCTACCATATTCCACTCAATCAAATAATTAAAATGTTATCTCCAAGAATGTAAATGCAATACCAAGGTTATTTTGATATTTGCTCTCATGGATGGAAAATATCACTTATGGATCTTTTTCTAAGGAGAAACGACCAATAAGAACAATTTTGAGAAGTTAATCTGTAGCTAATTGGTGATTTCTTATATTAACGAAATTAGATCGCTATTTAAGCTAATAAGTTACTTTTATAAATTATCAAAGTTCAGTTTTAAATTTTATCTCACTGAACTTTAAAATTAACCCATCCAAATATAGCCCAGATAATTGGCTTGTGGTTAACCTATAAATAACTTATTATAAAATATACTCCGAAGAGGCTGTTGATTGGTAAAGTCTATGTTAAGACATAGTATAACGTTAGTCATTGGTTGCTATGAAGTAATGTAATATGAAAACATTTATTATATTGTATTATTCTATCTTTTCTTATACATCTCATTGCCTTCCACCCATACACATTATATTTGTTACACACTACCTATATCTCCTCTATTACATCTTACCTTGTTGTAATTCTTGTGTCCTATGTCACCCACTATTACGTACACCCCATCACTCCATATCCTTATACAGTGAAGCGTTCCAATACAACTTCTTCGCATTATAGCGGCGGTAACAACGAAAAATCACAAACCCCGGCCCCTGAGGGGGGTGGAGCGATCAGACCGTGTAGACGACATTCGGCGTTACCCGACATGATATCTAGAGGGGCAGCACTGGCTTTGTTGCAGCAAGAGCAGAAGCCCAGTGCATCTTGGGGCGTCAGGGAAACGTACAACAACATGAATTTAGGTAGTAATAAAACTAGCTCTAACTCTAATCTGCTTGCACCTACTAATAATAGTAGTAGTGGCAGTATAGGGAATTTGAACAAGAAGCAGGGCAGTATGAACACCATCAATGTCAACATGAATGTGACTATGTCCGGGGTGAATCCTGCCAATGTGCGGAACTACCCGTACTCTAGCAACCATCTCTCTAACTATGCTTCCACCCCTCTTATGCCCATTACCTCAGCCTCTACCATGCCATTATGGCAACCTGATATGACAAACAATGTCATGAACGGGATGAGCCCGTACCCCACCCTGTCCTCTCTACCTGGCAAAGGAGGAGTGAATGATCTGCATGCTAGCAATCCCTCGCTCAATTCCATCGCTAACCCCAACACCGTGAGCACTGGGTCACCCACTACCTACTTTCCCCGTAGACGTCACTCTGCCATCTCTGTACCTACCAGAGGCAACGGCCTGTCCCGCACCCCTTATGAGAACGAAAAGGAGAGAGGGGGAGAGTTATCCAACATTAATGATAACAAACCTGGCTTGAGTGGGTTTGGCTGTCAATCTATCGACGAGTTTCTCGAGTTTCCTACCCCGCCCCTGGACCTCAACTCATCATCCATGGGTATACACCGGGTTATTTCTTTATCTCAACAGCAGACCCAGCCGGGTCAGCGCTCTACCTCGTCATCACATATCAACAGATACCCCCATGGCAACAACCTACAACCCATCGGTATACCGGCCCAGAACCAATCCATCACGCCTATGTTTGGTGATGATGCCCTCTACCCTTCCTATGGAAGGCTACCCCCCACCACCAGCCACGCGGAGAAGAGAAGGAATTCTGGCTTGCCCGACTTGATGTCCTGTATGTCATCGTCACTGCCTACGTCTAAGACCCAATGCTTACCAAGTATGTGTGTATAAGTATGTGTATGTGTGTATAGTAGTATGTGTATATGCATGTGTATGTATGATTATCATATATCATATGACTCTTTATCTCTTTCCTTTAGCTAAAATGGCGATTTCGTTTTTCTTTGAGAACACTTTGTTTATACTCATACCCTCATACGTACAGATGTTTCCGGTATAGAGAATTTTGAATTTGAGCTTCCCGAGTCTCTCCTTGGCACCTTTGCTGGTCTCAGTGTAGATCCAGCAGAACAAATGGAGTATGCTTATATTATATCTAGTTGTATTATGTATTATATATCATGTATGCATACCTATATATATACCCGTGTATTTATTTGTCTTGTATGCTATACTACAGATTTTTTTACTTCCTACTTTTTTTTCTCGATTTTTTACCACATTTCTGTTTTATCTAATGCATATATTTTTCTTACCCCATATATATATATATATATATATATATATAGATGTTTTTCCGTCCTATATCTTATCATATTGCAGCATTATAATTAAACTATAACCAATCATCCATTCCAGTTAACTTCTATTGATTATTAAACCGTACATATATACAAAGAAACTCTACGTGGTATTACTCTTAAGAATCAACGAGCCTGTGAATTAATCTATATATAATTTAATAGGTTTTAAAAGGGAAATTGCTCTATGTATAAAATTGGATAAGAAGTGGATTTAATAGACATACAATTTTAAATCATTTAATATAGACCGATGATATGACATGAGTACACTCATTAATATTCCAAGAGGATAAGTAAGGCTAATACGTTTATGAAAATCATTTAATATAGGCCAATAATTGTCAATTTATTAACTTGTGCATAAGCACACTACAATGATTGAGTATACATACACAATTGATTTAATTAATATAATTAATAAGCATTAACACTTTTAATCTTCCAGGGGGATAGACCGATCTGATTCGCAAATGGATTTCCAGCCCGGAGGCTATGCCCCTCCTCTGGATTCTCTATTCCTGGTTGGTTACTGCTTATTTATTTTATTTTAGTTTGCTTATTTTTACATAGCCAGTCAAGGCATAGTTTTGTATTATGTATTACCTTAGATTCCCTTTTCCTGGTTGGTTACTGTCTTATTAATTGTTTTAAATGGCCTATCAACGCATAATTTTGTGATGTATTACATATACACTTGCTTACATCAGACACATGTCTATATAAGGAAATGTCTTTTGTTTTAGACTAACATATATTTGTGGTTTAAGAAATTAAGCTGCTTGACCTTCCAATCAGATGCTATATGTGCATGCATACACATTTAAATTATTAACTATATTATCGTATTTTCATTGGCTAAAAGTATTGATCTAGGATTTACCAAATGCAATTATGTATTATTATTGGCCCCAGGTGCCTTATAATCGCAATGTGGTTGGTGTATTTTCGGCAGGATATTGTGCAACCAATAACAATAGTCATAGTAGTTTGATTTTTTAATATAATTTTAAATATAAAATTTAAATTTAATTACCCTAAGAGGATAGGATTATTAATATATCGTGGGATATAACACAATACCATACAGTCAATAACAACTAAAAGCATTAGGTATTTGTTAAATTTTTGAGGGTTGATATTAAAATATAATCTGTGATTATGATAGGGTATTCACGCTTATACTTACATTAGCACGGTGGGTATAATTACAGAACGATCAAAATTTCCATGACAATATCTTTTCCACGTCGATGGAGTTCAACCCACGCCAAGGTACAGACAGTACTCGCTATATATATATATATTGTGAGCATGATTATAACACATATCCATACATTAGCGTCAACACGCATTATCATGCACTGTATTGGACTATGCCCTACCTTTCTTTTTATATCCAGTTATATTCAGACTACTCTGTATGTAGCTATTGATAATTTTGTTCACACCTACGCTACTATTTTATTATTCATATATATATATATGTGTATGTATGTATGTATGTATATTTATATGCTTGTCAGAAACTAACCCTGGCTTCCTACTCTCGTCTCACATACCATACACTATACTTTACATTATACACTATATGCATGCATACTTATTACATAACGTATCACGTATCTATACATGCGTATATACATAACCCCTCTATCCATATGGACATTCCAACGCCATCAATACGTACTATGTATGTCAACCTATCGAATCCTCTCTGCTTACGGCAATCATACAGCAAGTGCGAACGATATGGTATGGATACAATATTTTAAATCTATTTCATATTGGTTTATCTTTTATGCTACATTCTTTATATTGTTTGTAGAATAATATATTATGTTGTATTATATTATATTGCATGTCATTCTTTATATGGTAATGTATAAGGTATTATCTACTATGTAGTCCTCAAGCCTGCATACATTATGGTAGTGACATTGTTTTTACGTACACATATTTGATGACGTTAAATAAATAAATATCAAAATGTGAGTATACTGATGTCGTGTGTATTGTCCATATACAGGCAGGCTTCAACTATCTTACCAGACCAACTCAGGTGAAAACTGAGAAAGAGGACAACCTGGGATCCAATAAGGAGACCCTAAATCACACTGGAGCTATGCAAAAGTAAGTGTGTTGTGTTGTAGTATAGTGTGGTATGTTATGTTGTAATGTAATGTAGTGTGGTGTATTGTATTATATTATAGTATGGTATAGGATTTAATATTTTATTATGTTACTATTACTATATCATATCATATCTATGTACAATCTATACATTATTGCTTATTACACATACCTTTCGGTACTAACCTTCTAGCACCAGGGGAGGAACCAAGAAAAAGTCCAAGGCAAAAGGCGAAGGAGATGGTAAAAACAATGAGAAAGATGGTGCGGACGATCCTAATGGTTTAACTACCGACATGCATGATACTAAGGCGAAAGTTGGATCCAGTGGGAAGGTAAAGATATATATATTGATATGTATATGGTTTTTGTTGTTAATACTAATACTGGGTTGTATTGTATTGAGTCTTACCATTACTATTGCTATTGCAGTCTTATATTATACTATTTTGTTATATTGTACTAATAAGTTATTGCATTATATGTAAGTACGAATTGATTATAATATTTCCATCTGATCTGGACTATATGCCTAAATATCTTTTTTAATATTTATGCATTACCCTTCTAGCGCTACTCTTACTTAATATCAGAAAGGCGTCGATATTGATATTTGAATTATTTTATTTAGACTTACCAGGTTAATGATTGGTACAGGTTGGAGGCGATGGCTCTAAATGCAAAGGCGATCAGCGATCTGGATCAGAATGCGCCAATTGTAAAACAACATTGACCACGTTGTGGCGAAGATGGTATTGTGTTAATGTTGTAATTATTATTACTATTACTATTTCTATTACTATCTCTATTAGTAGTGGTAGTAGACTAGTATCTTATATTATAACACATTTGAGACTTAATAGAATATTATATTACTCTAAGGGGATAAACCTTCTAGTCCTAACAATATAGCAATATGCTATGACAGTGGTCATATTTACTGCCTTTCTAACCTATTTAAAACTCGGTTTAAACTTTATTTTAGAGTCATCATTTCATTCTTATAGTTGTTAGTTCTTTTTTAACTTAGAATAAAAATAGTTATGGGCATATAATAATATACTATTTGTGATAATGGAATATAGCACTAAACCAATATAGTATGATATACTATACTCCTCTCCTTTCTAACATTTGTTTCTTTCTTAAATGATATGATATAATACAATACGCGTTAATTAATTGTTATGGTACATACTATATACTATGGTTTAGTCTACATGATATTGCAATTGCCAACCATCTGTATGATAGAATAGAACGATATATTTGATAATATTATCAGATGAGTTAATATGTTATATAATAACTTAATACAATATACCTGCCCCCACTGGTATAATAACTCCATGTGCTGTAAATATATGTAAATATATACATGGATTATTTATGTACGTCTTATCAGTCACATTTATAATCATAATTACGATTATATTGCATTCTTTATTTTTTTCTATTTTATTGCTACATTAATTAGTGTAGCCCTTAACCAATGATTAGCCTGCGATTAATGATGATTATCCAATCATTTACTAACACCTTCCCTTCTCCAGTGAGAATGGCATGTTAGTCTGCAATGCCTGCGGTCTATATGAGGTATGTTTGTATATACAATAAATTATATTATAAATATATAGGATCCTGGCAATACTAGATACCTATAACTGTAATTATAATTATATGCATAGCCTAGTCTGCCTTTGAAATAATGGGCTTCTATTGGCTTTACTTTCTATTGGTAGATTAGAAATTAAAATTACGATAATTTTTATACTCGAATTCATATATATGTGCAGAATTTAGCATAAAAAATGGAACGAGTGATAAATTCAATTAATTTAACCTATAGTTTTGCGTTTTATAGGTACAGAAATGAAGACTTGATGTAGCATATACAAAATTCTCCAACCAATGCCTTTGCATTCTAAATATAATTATGTGTATGTGGACTTATATTAACATATACAAATAGGAACAGCCAATTATGTTTTTTTTAATTTGACCCATAAATTGTGTTCACAGAGGCTACATAAATGCCCTCGCCCAACCAGTATCTCCCATCTGAACACTGTAATTCGTAAAAGGAACCGTAAGAAACGTAATCAGAAGGACCCTGTGGAGGGTATGCCAGATCCGTCTGAGATCTATACTACTGTATGGGGGCCAACTAAGGGTGCCTAATGTTTAACTGCGTACTTTCATTTAGTAAGAATCATTTTAGAAACTCTGTCTTGTATATATTGGTTCTATCATACTATATATACGCAATTGTCTACAATTAACCAATAAAAATCTTTAAATATCCTAGTGCGTTTCTAAGAAAAACGGTAAGTATTGTACTATATAATATAATACAACCAATGATGCACTTATATTAATAGTGTAGGCACTGGTTTACAGTGATGGAAGCCAAAGATCAATAATATAATAATATTTGTAGGAATTAGTGGAACTAGATCTCGCTATATTGTGATCAAGACTGATGATTTGCCAAAAAAAAAATGGTGATTAATTATATTGATATTAATTTAACAAACTGCACAATGGGCATTACTAACCTGTTATTCTTTTACAAAGGGGCTGAGAAAGGTTGGCTATTGATGGACATCTGTGGCGGCTCTTGATCAGAATTGATAAATTTATCATTGTGATATATTTTTGGGAACTCAGAAAACAATGATGAATGAATATTGTGGTATTAAGAATCACCTCAAGTGTCTGCTTCAAAAAGAAATGAATTATTTCCTACCCCAATTTTATATGGATGATAGGAACCAATGAACAAAATACTTTTTCCTCTGTTTTTCAGTCATTTCATACTCGATCTAGGCTCGATCTAGTTCAGACCAATTTAAACCAATATTCACGTGGGAATTAATTTAGCATTGACTGTTGCATGTTGTTGTATTATATTTTTGTTTTTTATAGATGATCCGTCTCGCGTATCATCTTAGTTTTAATCTACTTCTACTCTTTATCCATGTATATAGTATAAACCGCCGCCCACACTCAGTACAATACATAACTTCAAAAAAATTCTTGCTTTTATGTATATATATATATATGTGTATAGGGGTGCACTATCATGTAAAGTTTTAAAGTTGATGTAGGAAAGAATATATCAATATACTGTGAAATAGTTCAGAGACAGGATCTGATTGGACAAACCAATTATCCAATAAAAAATAAGTGATTGTTTACTTACATGACTACTGATCTTAAAAAGATGACTTTGTATTGTGTAAGAATCCTGATAGTCCTAGCAACGCTCATAGCTTTCGGGATCACCAACTGAATATCATGTAGTAGTTAATTTTGTTGGGCCCATATTAGCAATTATCACTTGATCTGATCTGTCCTTAAGGCTCAATTGTTGTGGTAGAGGTTTTATAGAAGGTATGTATACTGACTCTAGCCGACTATTAATTATACGTTCAACTTTTGAACGAGCAAAATATCTGGACACTAATTATCTATGTATAGGATATTGTATAATGGTATGTTAACCCTAAACCCTATAGTATTGCTATACTATTTATATACTATTTATGTATGCTATATTATAGTGTAGGATATTATACTACTAATCTATCTTGCATTATATTATACTAGATTACATTCTATTGTTCTAGTATACTATGTTGCTATGTTATAGTATAGTAAGGTATATTGTGTATACTATAGGTTATATTACACTATATTATATTATATTGTTGTTATATCATTTTATGCTTTAATATATATTTCAAATATTCATGACTGTCCTGGTTAACGCATCCCACACTACAGGCTGTATGAATCTTGCAAAATATTGAGCTCCAAATGAATATATAGATCAGTCAAAGTTTTAATAACAAGAGAATTGTGTAACGATTGGCTCATTATTAATTAATAACACAACGTCCTTAAATGGATATATTTATTGGTTAATTCCGTAGAATACGAGCATTCACAGTAAATAAAATAATTAGCTATACTGCCAATCAAATTAGGATACAATAGCATTTCATCATTTTTGAAGAAGGTAAGATAATTCTAGCAGCTCTCAGACGCTTTCTGTATGCTGTATTTCCTACAATTGGTCTCATTAACATTGATAAGCCGTTTTATAATTGACACTTCTGATCAACGCATGCTGTGAAAGAATAAAAAGGATAGAAACAACTAATAATAAACATGGTGTTATTTACACTGATTACCTATATTCCTAAATGGCGTCTTATAGAACACAAACTCAATACTATTATTATCTTTCTTTATATACCATTGCTAGACGGCTCTATACGTTTTCCATCCTTTTTGTTTTTATTTACTGCGTTAAAATTTTAAATGCAATTTACAATGATACAACTTTAAATATTATAGTATAATATAATATAATACTCCCATATGTATACTATCTTATGATATACTATATTATATTTTATTATATTTTACTATATTATATAATATTATTTTATATTACCATGCTATCTATGCTATATAATAATGTTATATTATATTATATTATTGTGTATTGTAAGTTAGTCTCATATAGTTAGATTTAAATGCAATTGTTACCCCCTCCAGCCAAATGAGATGGATATCAATTAGCTCAGATATATATTTTGTTTGTGTGCCCAGGTATGCTTGAGATTACCTAATATAATAGTCAGATATTTAGTATTATTATTAATTGTTAGTATCTCATGTATGCCTTATACCCATATATATACCTCTATGTATGTATGTTAGAAACAGTACATAGATTATGTCAGCTGTAATGCTAACTATTGAGAAAGGAAGGGAGAACGTTTGTGATATTAGATTATGCGATATAGCATGCTATCATATAGTATAATTACATACTACGAATTGATGCTGAACCATAAGTCATAAGTACGGACCTGTAAGCAATACTACAAGCATCTATTGCATAGTATTTATTATTTTAATATTTGCATATATATGTATGGATACTCATGGTTTAATTTTCTTTATTTCCCCTTTTTATTTTGGCCATTTGAATTTTTTTTTAATCATTGCTTAGTAATATGGAGTGAAAAAATCATGTTAACATATATTTACTGTTTTTATATCTTATATAGTCTAGCTGTAAATTATAGACAATATACAGAGATTATAAAATAAAATAACAGTTATTTAAACCATGTTAAATAGCAGCGTTTATGTTTTTCAAATGAACATATTAGAATAATGCAAAGTAATATATGTAAGTTGTATATAATAAAGTATTAATAATGCCTTTTAAACTCACGTTACGATTAAGTATAAAAATGATATATTGCATCATTTTATCATACAAAGAACATCTGTTGAATAGTGGAATTCATTCTATCCTATTATTCTAAGCTGTGTGTTCTTTACGGAATGACCCAATAAAATCTGCAACATGGGAACTTAACGACATGCCACTAGCATAAAGGAATCTCCAATAGCTAGGGGAGGTAGAACTAGCATTCGTATTAATATCACTAGGCCTTTCAAAGTCAGTTCCTGTTTTAGTATCATTATTCTTACTAATATCTGTTTCCTTGGTAGTGTCTTTAGACTTAGTTGGATCTGTTGTTTCGGATGGAAACATATAGGGGTCAAACAGCATAACAATAGCATGGGCTACATTGGCCAGACACCACATAGAGGCATGACTCTCCGAGTAAAGGCCTACAGTCCAGGTGATAGTAAGTACTAAGGAATGAACAATCCCTGGTTTGATGTAACGAGGAGCGGTAAGGTATGGATAAACCATTCCTAAAAGGAAGAAAACACGAAGCATAAGAGGGATCTCAAGTTGCGCTTCTCCAAAGAAATGATATTTCATCCAACACATATGGTTACCATTACTACCGTGGCCGGCCCCAATAAAGAGGTTATTGCTAGGTGTTAGAATGGTACATGCTGGTGAATCACACATCTTCCCCATCATACCAAAGACTTTGTTAGGTATACCAGGAAGTATAGTAAATATAAAGACATAGATAGCCAATTCTTTTATCAATGGCCATTGACCATCACTGTATGCACGCCCAAATAATGCGCCAAATGGCTCCATGGCTGTGACTGTCAATCCCCAACGACTCAGCCATTTGTTTGTATTTGAACATGTATATAGGTCTTCACTTTTATTTAGAAGCCACAAAGTTGTATCTACCCATTGCATGGTGCCAAACACAGATAAGAACATTGCGTTGAAGCGATCGCGGGGAGTTTTGTTTCTATACCACAGTAAAGGTACAACAGTATAAACCATTATACCAGTTGCAAGACTTACTTCCAGACTCCAACACATGTTTACTGTTTATGCCCTTAGTACTACTAGTTAATTGCCTATACTTAAGTTTTATTAGTTGGAAGAAGAATATCATATATTTTTTAATGAATTCTAATTCTACAATTGGTCGAGATACAAAAAAAAACAGGAAAAATCACATTGATATCGATATCAGAATAGACAACATGTTCCGCAGATTCTTTTACTACTATTTCGTTTTAAACCCGAAGCGAAGCAAATATTTTGCGTTACTAATATATTACATTAATTACACAAAATTAGTACTACTTTACAATAAAAAATATTTTTGAAATTGAAAGTATATAAACTATTTTATGGTAGGATGTATAAAATATTGTCATTGCATAGACAATAAATTAAATTCTATATATGAGAGTTCAGTTTTACGTTGTTACCACAGTGCTTTTCAATACATTCCATGATCAACCAATAAAATTATAGGAAATATTAGAGTATATCGAAAGAGGTCATATACGGTACCAAATACTTACGTTCAAATACATTAAGCTTTTATTTTTTGAATTGGTTTAAATTTAATAATTTCAAAAATAAATTATAAAAAAATAAATTTTATTTTATTATTTTTGGATTAATAATCTACATTGTGAAAAAGTTTAATTTGCCCCACATCTATATATGGGGCGTATATTAAAATTAACAACAGGTCTGACCAATAAAGATTAGTAACGTCTTTAGTATGTCCAAACTTAGTCTGGTCTACTTAATTTACCATATGGACCATAGTAGTTAGTTTATACTGAGTGCTCTTATATATATAATTCTATGCTACGTATCAAAAGAAACTGTAACATTTTAGTGCATTTGCAGTGTAATGTAGTGGCACCATATTGAATTGTTTTCCTACTCTTTCCATCGGCCCAATAAAATAATAATACATACCTCACGATATGATATTGTTCACCAAACAGATTGGAATGTGTTCAATAAATAATTATACTACTATTGTAAGCCATGTCAGTTTCCATGTAAATATATTAGTTATTTTATATTTAAATTTTTAATAACATTGTGTAAAATATACTTTAAAATGATTTAACGCGTATATAGTTTTAGAGGTAAATACCCAAAAAGAAAAAGAAAAAGATGAAACGTATAGATTTGGAAATATTTTCTTGGATCAATTAAATAGTACGAATAGTATAGACCAATAATAGAAAACAACAAATAATATTTAAGTAATTTATCAAAGTAAACATTGCAATTGAAATATACATGAATGATTTAAAATGCTAAGAGTGGCTGGACTGATGTAGCCGGAATATTTAAATCTAGTGAGCCTAAAATATGGGCTTATAGCGGGTTTGTCAGAATATATTTTTTCGCCCAATGCAACCTAGTAAACAAAAATAACTAAGAACATTCAATATTGTCTAGTTATTAATATATTAAGCTATTAATGAATGATTTGTTACCGTTTTTATTACAATCAAGCTTTCTTAATTTTGTATAAGAAGGCCAATAGCTTTTGGTTCATCCTGATACAGACCTATTTATCAACAATTAACAAATAACATGTAAAAGCCAAGACTGACTAATTGGATTTGTCAATATATTACTCAATTACTTCGTAGTGTACGCTTGGCGCCAAACCATCTCTATATCCACCTATATATACTTATCGTATATTTTTCAATGCTTACTTATATTGGGTTTACTGCTTTGTTTTAAGACGTTCTTCAAATACCCACCCAAACCATTATAACGTTAACCATTCAGATTCCATCAGGGCTTCAAAACCAGTTAATTTGTGTTGAAAGCGGAAATTTAATCAAGTAGAAGTAATTTGATCTTAGTTTAATTTTTTTTTTTTTTTTTTTTTTTTTTTTTTTCGTCCGT
>NAOQ01000577.1:23568-36934 GCA_002751075.1 Ichthyophonus hoferi
TTTTTTTTTTTTTTTTTTTTGCCTTTCCGGTCAAATCGGTTAAAACGTAGGGCAAATATATCCTGTCTTTATTTTAAACCGTTACTCCGATAATAATGCATGCCAGATGGCGGACTGTAGCATAAGCCAAGCTAGAAATCTTGTCTCAATCACATAATGATTAGTTTTTATCTTTCTAAACACATGTGACAAGATGCAACTAAATTTGTATCACATTAAATGCTTAATATAACATGGCATTAAAGAATTAATGAGTATAAATTATTACTACATAGATTTAATAGAATCTTTACTATTTGATTAATAGCAGATATTAAATAAGTAAAATATATGTTATATTTTAATAGAAATAAATAAATGAATAAGGAATCATTGTAGCATACTACGTATGTTCCAACGTTTCCTAAATATGTTATTTATGTGTACAAAGATAAGCAATATTTTATAATGTAATTAATAATAATAAAAAGGCATTTAAAGAGTTGCTTTGAAATTGTTTGCTTTAAGATAATCTTTAGCGGCAAATCTCCACACCTGGTTTTCAGATGATGGCATCTAGCTAAACAAGTCTTTAAGTTTTCCACATCTTAAGTCAACGCTTTCATGAATTATAGACTATCATGTTGGAGTATAAGTGATCTGTAAAATAATTGATTATTTATTTACTCACATATATTAAATTATAACATGTATTCCATATGCTTTTGATCGGATATTAATCAAATAAGAAATATTATCTATCAAACCAACGTACCATAATTAAGATTGTGATTAATTCATATACACCAAATTGTGTAAGGTATATAGTTTGATCCGAATTCAGTCTCACCATACTACAGATATTTAGAATAATGCAAATTAACCACGGTCTGGTTGAAATGAGGTTTCTGGTTTTGTTTACACTGTAATCTGCCACATGACATGTGTCATTATGAGGATAATGACTTAATAAAAGCACGGTATGCTTACCTTATATTTTACCGTTTCAATGCTATCAAGTAATTGTTGAAAAAGTTATACACTGTTAGACTATTGTCAAACAGAGCTATTTCTACAACATGTATCAAAGTGGTTATAAGAATAGTTAGCAAACATCATGTTAATTATTCTATATAGCGTATATGTATAATATATTTTATAAATATGTAGGTCTCTAGTTTGCGATATGATCAGATAGAAATATGTCACAGCGAGAAGATGTAACTATCTTTTGGTTTTATTTGGTTACTCTTGCAATTGTCGACTCTTGTCTATGATGGATGAGATTATATTTACAACACAGGCTGAAATCAACATATGCATCAGGGCCAAATGGTAAAAGTTAGCATAAAGCTTCTTAATATTTATTGCTTTTATGTACTAATGCGTGGGAATAGCACGTATTGTAATGGTTTTTTTAATATAATATTTACATATAATAAATAACTTATTGTAACATAATATAATAATAATTAATATAGCGATAATATGTCATGTGTTCAGTGTTGCAGCGGAAGATCACAGGCAAATAGCAGATACTGAATTTCTTATTTTAGTTAACAATATGATAATATGATAAATAATAGTTAAGGCAATACATTACAATCTTAAAAAAGCAAGTAATCAATATATTTTAATAATATATTAATGTGGATATGCTTTATATGTTGATGGGGTCACCCGAAACAAAAAAGAAAATGGAATGAAGGCGTACTGCTTTGTTATATTATTAGATGTTATATATATATACATACACATATATGCTTGTTCTAAATAATATGGCCAATTACAATAATAATAAATTATACAATTAAATAGTTTATAATATACTTATGTAACAACGGGTTTCTTGATAAACATGTTTACTGTAAGTATATATCAAATAGATAATGCTCATGTTATTTTTACAATTATCGGAGTACAAAATTTATATATAATAACGAGTATTTGCATATTAACATTACAACATACTACGTTTTGATGATGATTAAATGGATTAAACCATAGGTGCTCAAGATATGGAAAATGGAGCTTAAGTCTATTATATTAATATAATCCGGTCGTATGATTGGGAAATTCAGCTTTAAGAGGGAAGGACATAATCAAATACCATGGTTGGCAGCTTGTAAAATTGAGCAATAATTTGTGTTAGCTTCAAGGATGCTGCTTATTGGGCCTAATTAATTAATTCAATGACAGGAAGTGCGCTCCTAATTTGTCTAAATCGTGCGTACGATTATGTAGCCAATCAAATACAAATCTTTAGACTTGACGAGTTTAGTATACTTGAAATTATCAATAACGTTAACAGATGTGCAATACGTTTCTCAATATATTCTAACACATGCTGAATGTCATTGAGGCATGCATATCAATTAACTTATAATACGGTTTAAATGGGTATCCAGGCTAAAGCGAGCTTTATTTTATCTAACAATTTGCATTATATAACATAGTGATTAGGGCCTTATACGATAAAAATACTATATGACCTTAGCCAATCATGACTCGCGTAATACATTTTGGTCAATCACCCATGATTTTATAGTAGGTTATAGAATTTCCATTTCCATGCAACACCAGGTAATTTGATGTGCGTAAGGAGTGTAAAGAGAGAATACCTGAGATTGCAACCATATTATGATTTGACAAAACCGGCTATCTGCTTTCTATCAACAATATGGGCCCATTTCAATTATAAATGGATATAGGTCGCAGGGAACGAAGCCGTTTCTACTTACCGATTTCAATATTAATTGATTATAAGTGTTGTAAGGTCTGGAATCAACCTCTTGTAAATTGAAAGATAATTGCGCTATTAATTTATTGGTCATAGTCATAGTTGATTAAATATGATATTTATCAACAACCAATCAGTATCTAACACAGAGTATAAATTATCATGAACCATCCCCACTCACATTCATCTGGTCTTTATTTTAATATCTATATCCTACCCAGTTCATTTATCTAGATATATTTGCCAATATGGCTTCGAGTCTACAAGCAGGATACATATTTACATCCATATAGGCAGTAGATCCCATCACAATCACCCTCCACCCTCATCTAACGAGATGGTGAGAGAGAATGCTCGGTATTTATCAGTTCAATGTAATGACATCTAAATAACAGTTTAGTCACTAATTAACATAACCTATTAGAGACTAAATAGTTAGTTAGCTTAATTAATACAACCAATTAGTACCTTAGAGAGGGATGGACAAAGAGAGGTAGAGATAAAATATACAGCTTCCAGGTTACCATAGCCCAACCACTACTCTGTTCCAATCTCTATTCACGTACTAACAAGCACTCTATTTTGGGGCAGCGACGGCTCCAGCATTTCTCAACACCAAGATCACCGAGTCGCCACGGAGAAACAATTTGGAAATGAAACGATCTTTGTTAACAGGCCTGGCTTTCTTCTGACCCTTTCCGGTACGAGGTACCTCGGTCCACATCTCCTTGACATTCTCCAACACCATATTGCAGTGCCTGTCAAAAGCTTTGACACGTCCCAAGAGCTTACGGTTGTTGCGACAATTGATCAACACCTTTTTTGGAAAAGAAACAGATGGGGAGGGGCATGTAGTAGTTAGTGGAATATAATGATTATATATATACAGAAATATACAAAATACATAAATAAATAATCCCTTTTCCAAAAGCTAATATCGATTGGATATCATTACTTTAACCAAATTCTCGAACCGTATAATGACTGTTCCAAATGATATATCTACATAGTAATTTGGAATCTAACAAAAGCGGGAGCTATTATATCTTTATCTTTATGGTCTTCAAAAGTTTTAATTATATAAAAACATAGATATACAAAATAACATGTTACTATCCCACTAGCTGTACATCAGAATTATTTAACCCATGTACATTCCATCCAATCAAAACATTGCCATGCGAAGCTATGCATAACCCAACAATTAACATGATAAATTAAACCTCCCATTAGTATTTCCATTTTAAAATAATTGATAGACAGCAGCATATACCGCATCAATGACTAATAAATAGAAACATCGGCATATAAATATCCCCGTGCACACTAACTCAACACATTTCCAATATATATTTAAATTAAAAGGTGCGGCTGTCGCTCAAGCACACATTTCCAATATATCCCATTATAAACTATATTAATATATATATATATCCTTGCTTCGATAAAAATAACACCTTGCTATTAATAAACATACAAGATAATATAATATCTTATATATTAACTATATGCATATGTACATATCCATACATCACTCAATAGTATACCATCTCTAATTAATTAATCAATATACATCAATTGGAAACTCTTTTAACTTAAGCCACAGACTTACTCAAGTACAGGGCAGAAATGTATAGAAGTTTCAAGAAAGAGCAAAAAGTACAATAATAGCCATAAAAGACCGAAATTCATTGGGGCTAGAAAAAGAAAACAACTCAATCTATCTTAATAACTACATTAGGTATGCTATATCATATACATGAATGTATTATCTATATATACCAAGTAGTCACAATAAAATAATCACAATTGATAATTAAAATTAAAATCAGTCTATCTGGGAGTATATCTTAACAACAATGGTAGCTATACTGTATTATACACAAGCATATTCAATGTATATTAATATAATAGAATAGACTAGGCCTACCTGTGAGTTAGTCTTAACAGACTGTGTTAACACAGAGAGAGGTCCAGTTGCAAACTCTAGTTCCTCTGCAGCCTTAAGATCTTCGGCTGTCATCTCTGACCTGGGTACGGCACTGCATTGCATGATATTAAACATGGTTAAATTTTAACGCTGTATTAAGAGTGGGTATTAACCACCACTGGGTCCTTCTATTTTCGGTACTATATGATAATAAAGATGGTTAGGTTTCAACGAGGTATTATAAGTCGGTATTAGGATATAAAATGTATACATTACCCCGACCAATATCTAGGCCTACGGTATCCAGTAGCACCTTTCACAACAACTCCATAGGATAAATCATATTGGAGGATCTTTCTAGAATATATACATAGCGTGCATCTTTATACCTATAGTGGGTACCAATACAATACCTCATAATCATAATTGTGAATTATTATAAAGAGCAACCGTAATTATTATAAGGTATGTCAGGTTAATGATTTACAAAGTGAGCACTACTCCTATCCTCCCCTCCTACCTTTTTCTTTCCTAAGGTATTAATAAAAATAAATAAAGAGTTTGTTTCAAATTTATTATACATAGTATGGACAACTACACTACACACCCACACATGTCTAGAATAATAATACATTCATTATGTATGTTAGTTATCACAGAAAAAATCTCAATATCAGTAAGTGAAGCAAAATCATTTCTCGTATAGTCAAAGATAAAAATAAATTGTTGTTGTATATTATATAATAATATATAGACAGAATATAGTATATAGACAAGAAAAATAAAAATAAAAATAAAATAAAATAAACGTAACTTAAACACATAAAATACATAAACAGCAGGGCAAACATTATTATGTTACACTCGTACCGAATCTCATTTTTCCTTTTCCTTTAGTTTCAAATATAATTGAAAACATATAAAGACATTATCTTATGAACGATATATATATGCGCGTCACCTTGATTCACAGGCTGTGACCTATCGACTTGATAAAAAGTTATATAAAAAAAGGCTAGTAATTTCTAGCACCCGAGTTCACAAAAGATACAAACCATGTATATATTACGAGAGTAGTACTACTTAATTGCGTCAAAACCAAATGTAAAAGTAACTTCCTTTACATAATCTTTTCTGAAATAAAATTATTTGGTGTCAAGAATGCAATAATATATTAGGTATTAGGTATCTACGAGTACAAAATAATAAACATGAAATATTGGTTATGTATTATGTATATGAAAATAATTTTAAGAAAACACAATATAAACTATAATGTATATGTATGATATATTTATAATAATGTGATATACTACACACCTCATGTTGGCGTGTTGATTGACTGCGGATGGCCCGATGCTACAATATTCAAAACAGATAGATGGAAATTATTATAAAATAATTTATGATTATTTTCCGTTGTTAATTCCTAGCCATCAATTGTCAGTTTAGTGCGGGCTAGAACAACATTTAGCCAAAAACAATAATTCTGTGAAAATGAAATTTCTATTTTAATAGAATATAATATATATTTAAAATTTTAATTCATTATTCTATTGGATATTATTTTTCAAGTTATTTATGGTTTTAAAATATTGGCGAGGTAAGTTGGGTTTAATTTTAAATGGGTAGGACGTGAAATGATATTTTAAATCCAAGTACGAATTGTGCATTTTTCTTTATATATTTATACTTATATTTATATACTCTGTTTATTGTTGATATTATGTTATGTAGTGCATAAAACATTATAGGAATACTGTGAAAAATCATTCTAAAGATACTTATCCATATCCGTTTTAAATTCCAAACAGTCAATCCTTAGCGAAATACATCTTTATCATATCCTGTTATCTCCTAAAATATCATAATATTACCTATTTAATTCAATGCCTTTATAATGTTCCTGAACCTATTTTATTTTTTATAAATCTTTAAATATTTTCTTACAAACTACTACGTGATAATATATTAAGCAATAGTTGTTGGCCCCCAGTCAAAACAATAATTCCGTGAATAATGAATTTACAAACCATTTAAAATATATTAAAAATTAAAAATAACAAAAGTTTGTTTAAAAGTTATAATAACCCAATACAATAGTCAGATTAATGTTATAAATAGCCATATTAGGTTATAAATAGAGTGGTAAAGTGACTAATGGTTGGTTCGTTCTGCATACTTCGTACGACTGTGTATTATCGTCCGCGTGTATATATTTATATATATATTATAATTTGTATGAGTTATATAATGTTAGTATTAATATGTAAATAGTTCTATGTATTTTTTTGTATACAGTATAAACTGTACAGTATAATATCATATAAAGTACTTATTAATTATCTATTTGTATTATACAACCATATATTGTTCTCACCACTCCATAATATATGCCTCGGAACAGTCATATACTATCATACCTGCCTATCTACCCACTTATAAGTCAACATGTCCTCTGTAGAACAAGGGTGGTGGGGCGAGCCTACAGCTCCCATCGACTGGTGTGAGGCTAATTATAGTGTTCATCTTGGAGTGGCAGAGTTTTGGAACAGCATTAGCAGCATATTCTTCATTCTTGTAGGAATGCATATTTGTCGCTATGCCAAGAAGACTCCACTAGAGTATAAATTCCATTTTCTTGCCCTAGGTTTTGCCTTGGTTATGACTGGTGTTTCATCTACTTTTTTCCATGTAACGCTCTGGTGGGTGGGACAGAAATCTTATGAAATATCTGAAAACATCACTCTAATTCTTATGTTATATATGGGACGAGAACGGTCTATGCTCATGATGTTACTACATTGTTCAGCTGCTATAGCGGGTGTTCTTCTTATACAGGAGTTATTCTGTGAGGTTCATCTCTTCCTATCTATCTTAGCTGTCCTTAAGAAATATTGTCTAGAGGCGGAGGGGAGACCAGCCATCCTCAATCTCTTTATAAGAACAGCATTGTTAGGTACTATAGCCTTCATGCTGTGGATGATCGACCTGTTAGCCTGCGAGTGGATGATGACATTACCTGTCAATCCACAGTTACATGCATGGTGGCATATGATTGGAGCATTAGCGTTGAATGAAGCTAGCATAGGAATACTCTTACTCTTATTTTCTCCCTGGGAGGTTCATAATGTTAAGAGGAGGTTGGGGGTGTGGTCATATTTGGACGATGAAGTGATGAAGAAGGAAGAGTAAATCAGTTTTATCTGCATTTTGTTTTAGAATATTAAAATTTATGTCTTGATTTGGATTTGTTTTTGATTTGTAATATGATTCATAGCCTAAGGAAGAATAAAAATACCTGTAGGCTGTTGTTATTTTCATTGTGATAAATAGGCGTGACCCATTAAAGCTCATATTTAACGTCATCATAAACACACACATATATATATATATATATATAATGCACAATAATAATATTGTCATAAAGCAGAGTGTAGTAAGCGCAATGGTATACTAAGTCTCCACTTAATAATTAACTATGATTATATATGGTTATATATATATATATTCTTTCGTATTTGCATATATTTTTAACCATGCTTGGTCTCTGTGCACACTTAAAATAATATTTTTTGTACCTGATATAGCATAATGTAACATAATATAATAAAATGTAGTATAACATCATGTATTTTCTATAACAATAATATGCAGATATTGTCTTATCGTTATCTGTATAGAGTTAAACAACACATAGGAACAATAATAATGAGGTATACAATATTAATTTTTTTAAAAAAAATATTATTATTACCATTACTATTATTATTATTATTATATATTATGGAAATAGAAATAAACCTGTATAAAATAAAATAGAATTGCTGTAATTTCACTTTTGATCTACTAATTTCTAATAGCCATATATATGCCGGAAGTTATGTATCTATGCCATTCTTAGTAATATACGTTTATAAATACACATATATCCATTCAAAGACAATATCTATACCCTATGCATACCTGCCATATAAACATAATGACAAACTCTTATATATATTGGTATAATACATACATTAAAAACCAAATCGTTTAGATTCTAAATATTCATCCATTTATAGATACATAGATTTTGTTATCTATACTTACAGTTATTTTGTTATGTTCATATATATATATTAAAATTAATCAATATATACCTTACAATAAATATATAAACAAAAGATATAGTTGATTGTGTTTATGATTTATATAAGTAGATTTGTTTATTTTTATTTGAAGTTTATTTGTTTTGCTGCAGATTCTTTAATTTACCAATGAAACGTTTTAGTTCGAATATATCTTGATCTCGTAAACTTCTACAATCTAAAATCTCATTGGTGACTTAATTACATTAATATATAATCGGAATCTGTGTCAGTTCAATCCACTTGTACAGCTGTCGGGATCTTCAGTTGTATAATTGATAGTGGTTGACATTACAGTTGCTTGATCTGTCTTTAAAGCTCAGTTGTTGTGGTAGATACTCTATAAAAGGCCCATATACTAACTCTCTAGGTAACTGGCCATAGTAATTATATCTCTAATCTGATTTAGAAGAAATAAATGCTTTGATGCGCTTGGGTGCAAATGTGAAAATCGCACAATGAGATCAATCATTAAGTGGAGTTATATTATTAAGTAAATCAATTCTATTATCACTATCTGAACACTGATTACCGTATGTAAGTGTCAGCGGTGGACTAGATATTATAATAGCAACGTGATTATTACAAATATCTAATTAAATGCAATGTAATTTCGTATGCGCTTCGTATTTTTCTACTTCATTGCGCATGTATGTGGGGGTGCCGAATGGCGGGAGGAACCACCAGAGCATCTTTACTTGTGCTCCCCGCACACACATATGCGGGGGTCGGGCAACTAGGGCCATTATTATTAATTGTTATTTTTTTTAATTCTTCGTTTTACAGTGGGTATTATTTTTCGGTTAACACCCGTATTGCTGTGTTCAGTAGAAATATTCTTGTTGCTATCTCAATAAGATTATACTTTATATGAATGGCTCATTAGCCGATTCATTGATGTAAGTGCTTGCACAATGTATCAACAAATCAATTTGAACTATGTGTTTTATTCAGAGTTAGCGATCTTGTAACAACATACGTCTGCATTTCCTTGTGTCTAGATACATCGGATATAGACTGCTTTTATATCTCTATATAACAACAAGGACAGTACTTCAAGGCTTCTCTCGATCAGTAGTCACTCTAATATATTATTTTTCTGGCGATTTTTAGTTTTATTGTAAGATTACAGTTTTAGTCCTACAATGTAATTCTTCACTTTCATATACATATAGGTGTTATAAATTTTTTTATTCTTGAGGTAATATTATAAAATATTCATATATGTAAGGATAAGATTAACTAAAGTCTGGATGGTGTTAAAACAGGAATAGTTAATTAATTTAAGTATTTTTACGTAAAGGTATAATCATTTAATATTATTAGAAATTGCTATCACATATGTAGTCCAGAAAAATAGTTGGATGTTAAACGGCAATCCCAGATTATCTATAAAAATTCAACCAGCCAATGGTAGAGGTCCTGCAACTATATAATAAGCCCTTTCAGATCATGTGTTTTGAGTTCAGATAGCATATTGCTTAGGCATCCTGCCCAAGACAGCTCCTACCGACTTGTTTAATAACAATAATATATATTAGCATATCTGTACTCTGTGTATGCAAAAGGACACGTCAAAATGCCTTTTAATTTGATATTCTCTCACCTTCTAAACGTACATAGGTCACAGGAACGCTCGTGCCTCTACTTATTATTCCCAACACAACTACAGCAGTTTGTAACAATGACTCTACACTTTCGAAACCGCAGAGGGACAACAGTTCAGATTTGCATTGGGGCAACTGGGTGCCTTCAACAACACAGTCATCTGACCATCAGCCAATAATTGACTGCCCAAGTAATGGCGCTCCCCTAATCTTATTGTCCTTGTGGATTTAGCCCTTAATTTCTGCCGACTAGTTTAATACTAAAAATATATCTTAGCACATCTGTACCCTGTGTCCTGTGTATGCAAAAGTAAATGCTTAAACATGCCTTAATTTGGTATTCCCCCACCTCCCCCACCCCCACATCTAAAAGAATGTAGGTCACAGGGTACTCCTGTCTCTACTTATTATTTCCAACATGGGTTGCAGAAAAAACTAAATAGTTTATCATGGGTACAGAGCCTGGTAATTCTATTAAGTCAGCAATTTACAAATGCTGAAAACACTTCAGCCTAAGACACTCTTGAAGAAGCATCAACTCCGATCATTTCTCTTCTCTATCCGCCCGCTGTGCACTCCACATCGTCCGCAAGGAGGTATTACGAGCCCAAAATTTAACTAACCCAAATCGAACGTTAATTCATTACAATCACGGGATTAACAAGATCTGGACCAATGACCATCGTACACCACACATAGAGTCAGAAGCAACTTCCTGGAGGCAAATTTTTTGTATCACCGTGGACCTCACATAGGTAAACATACACTACAATATTGCACACTACTATATGTTACTACTGTATATATAATTTAAAAGAGGGCAGTATTAGATTGCTACATTATTGAAAAACCCATGCTAAAAGTTACTATCACATAGCATATTAAACTTAGCACTCGATTAACTATTCAAACTATCCCAGCTAATATTATGTTAATTTACTTTCAGTGCCCTTAAGATCTTACGAGAAACACATTTAAAATGTAAAATACCCCCGAATTCAGTATTTTCTCATTTATTATTGGATAGAGCCACCGGAACAAACCTCGCTAGCTATTATCAGCATGGTAGCAGAGAAAGCTTAAATGCTTTATGGTCAAAAAGCCTGGTAATTTTATTAGGTTAACGATCCGCAAATTTCAAGAACACTTCACCCTAGCCCTACATTCATCCATATGTAGAGAATCAATTTTCATACATCTAGACACAGTCTTCAAATCTGCATTTGAGCTATTAACAGCTTCAAAGTGACGGGCAACACCCACATATCATATCACGTATCTGGCTCATTTAGTGAGCCTATAATTAAGTAGGGTGGAGAAATAGCTAGCGCAATTTATTGGAATTAAATATCTGATCAAAATTGAGCCAGCCAATTGCAGAGGTCCCGCAACTATATATAACTGCCCTCTCCTAGTCTTATCAACCAAATAAGTTTAGTACTTAACCTCTGTTAACTTGTTTAAGAATTTTTTTTTGTTCCATCAAATTTATACTCTGCCTATGCAACGGAAAACGTTAAAGCACCCTTATTCCATCTCCCTTTAAAATTACACAGAACCCAGGGACACTTTTATAGCCACTAAATGGAATCTTGCTATGAACACTGCATGTCATTGATCTAATGTAAAACCTTCCTGGGTGTTAAATTTTAAAAAAATTCACAATACACATGGATATATTATTCTTTATTAATGTTATCATATTTATCTGTTCTGTTTCTTGTATAGTTTAAAAAAAGTTATTAAAAATCGCTGTTTCTTCTAGCTCCATAGATAAACAATTAAGTGCCGATAAACTCTGCATTGTTTTTTTTTTCTTTGTCTTAGATAACCCCAGGAATAATAAGATAGTTTGATCTCTAATTGTTTAATATTAATCTTGTTATTAATACGACTTCAAGGATTCTAGCTACTTATAATATAAATATATGTATGTTAATGAACATGTATAGGAATATAAATACATTTCCATATTAAATTTAGATGCAATGATTATTACGTTTTCTTAAATTCAAGTCTAGTGTATCTATATCATAAGTCAATTTTGATTTGCAGTACGCAAATTAAGATACATTTATAAAATATTTACCAATAAACTCAAGCTTTTATAAGAGCTAGTATAAATAATATTATAACAATATTAAGAGTTATAGTACGAGAGGTAGATAACAGTAGCACGGAGACAAATATAATAACATGTAATCATTAATATTATTTTAGCAATGACCAATTATCGTGGTCTTGATTGGCCATTTATAATTACTTGGGCAAACGCGGGTCACAGCAAAAAATTGAAAATGGATGGAGGAAATACTAATACTAATAATAATAGTAATGGTAATATGGTATAATATTAATAATAATAATGGTAATGGTAATAGCAATCTTAGTATAGTAATAGTAACATAGTAATATTAATAAAGTAAATAATAATTATAATAGTATTAATAGTAACCATAAAAGTAACTGTAGTATTCGTTATGAATAACAACCGAATAATATTCCAGCTTTTCAAATTTGTGTACATAAGAGGGTAACCACTGCGCACTTTAATATTTTTATATTCGTATTCTATTGGTTGATAACAATATATTAATACCATTGCTTACTTATGCTTTATATTACATGATATTTCGGGATATTAACCTTCTTATGTTTAATATGGCATGTTATCCCATGATATTCCTGTTGCTTACATGCCGAGGGGTTTCTTGGTATAGTATTGAAAATATCTTGGGAAATTCCACTTTAACCTATAAAATATACCATGATATTGGTTAATATAGAATGATATGGTATAATATGGTATAGTATGACATGATATGCTTATGAGCCATGGTAATTATTCCAATTCTGAATTCTGGCAACAAGGCACACAAGCTATGTCGCCATTAATATTTTTCTTTTACAATTGCATTTTGTAGGTTGTCTTATTTTTTAGCGTTATTTTTTGGCTTATAGTTGGGAAACATATCCCTGA
>NAOQ01000578.1:38184-49455 GCA_002751075.1 Ichthyophonus hoferi
TATAATATAGTATAATATATATTGGAAACCGAATCTGAACTGGGCTGACAAATCAGCTGCGATAGAGTGATTTGTGGGATAAATGTCTATCCATCTGTATGAGGTAAATGTTTCAAATTGTATTCGGTCCGCTTAATTGTAATCGTGATATCTACCGTGGAATCTATTCCAACCCTTAATGTTTTAGAGTCTTTGGTATTAACGGAGATAAATGTCCTGTCAGTGTCTATGATACCTGCGGTATTAGGGAGGAGTATATGCTGTGTATGAGGGTATGCTAGTATTTGCTGGTATGAGTCTTCCTTGTGTTAAATTGTTTTCTTGTGCTGGTATTAGTCTCTTAATGAGAGCTGATTAATTTTTATTTTTGATTGAGCGCCTACTAATTAGATTTTCTTTATTAATTTTGATACTTCCCACTAAGTAACCTGATAATTGGTTTTTTTTACTTGTTTGATTGTTCAGAACCATAAAGACACTAACACAGCTAGCGTTCTTTTATACTTATACAACTGGAATAATCAGGAATTTTTGTCAAATATATTGAAACTTATGTTGTACTACATGCTATTCATTGTTGCTTATTGATTTAGGCTCGATATCATCATTAGTATAGGGACGTGCTAATACCTAATATTTCTAATGATAAGATTACATAGAAAAAGTAATCAAAACAACGCTCCTAAAGGTTAATTCAATAATGTGCAGAAATGTTAATATCATTACAATAGGCAAAATACATATAGGTAAACTACTGCATGTATGTGCTTGGTGTAATTTATAAATTAGTATCTCTGTTGTGTTTGGCACTTCAGAATTATAAAAACCTTGTGAATTATGAGATCACATGTAATCCGTAATTGTAATGAATATCGCGATTGCTTGCGATTGTGATTTTCAATCAAAAAATTGCTCTCGGCAGTATAATACAGCATAATACTGTAGAATATAGTGTGGTATAGTGTAATATAGTATAATATGGTTATAGTATAATATAGTACAACATAGTATAATATGATTATAGTATAATATAGTATAATATAGTAGAATATGATAAAATATAGTATAATATAACATAATATAGTATAATATGATTATAGTATAATATAGTATAGCATAGTATAATATGATTATAATATAATATAGTAGAATATGGAAGAATATAGTATAGTATAATATAATATAATATAGTAAAATATAGTAAAATATGATAGCATACAGTAGTACATAGTATAATCTTGTATCATATGGTAATATAGTATAATATAGTATGATATAATAGAATAAGGTAGGGTATAGTATAATATAGTATAATATGATAGAATAGAGTATAATATAACAGAATGTGATAGAAGATAGTATACTAGAATATAATATGGCATAATATAGTATAACACAGTATAATATAATAAAATACAATATAGCACAGTAAAATATAGTATAAGGTAGTTTAATATGTTACAACAGAATATAACATAGTATAATACATCATAATATGGTATAATGCAGTATATTATAGTATGATATAGTGTGATATAGTATAATATAGTATAACATAGTATGGTATAATATAATATTATATAATATAATATAATATGGTATAATATGGTATAATATGGTATAATATAGTATAATATAGTATGATATAATATACTATAATATAATGTAGTATAACATAGTGCAACATGGTATAGTATGATATAACATAGTATAACATAGTATAATATAGTATGATAGAGTATGATATAGTATAATATAAAATAATAGAGTATAATATGGTATAATATGATATAATATAATAGAATATAATATAATATAACACAATGTAATATGGTATATATAGTAGTATGATATAGTGTGCTAGTATAATATAAAATATTAGAGTATAATATGGTATAATATAATATAATATAATATAATATAACATAATATAATATAATATAATATAATATGGTATAATATAGTATAATATAGTGTGATACAGTATAATATAATATAATATAGTATAACATAGTGCAATATGGTATAATATGATATAACATAGTATAACATAGTATAATATAGTATGATTGAGTATGGTATAGTATAATATAAAATATTAGAGCACAATATGGTATAATATAGTATTATAGTATGATCTAATATAATATTATACTATATCATGCTATATTATATTATAATGTAATATGGTATAATATGGTATAATGTAGTATAATATAGTATGATATGATATAATATAATATAATATGGTATAATATGGTATAATATAGCATGATATAATGATATAATACAATATAATACAATATGGTATAATATAATATAATATAGCATGATATAGTATGATATAGTATAATCTAATATAATATGGTATAATATAATATAATATAGCATGATATAGTATAATATAGTATAATATAATATACTATAATACGCTATTATATAGCATAATAGAGTATGATAGGGTATAACATGGTGTAATATGATAATATATGGCAATTATTAGTATGATATGATATGATAGAGTATAATGCAGCATACTATAATGGGGAATAATGGGTATGATGTAATATAATATAGTAGGTAGATCATATAAGATATACTTCAAGATATATCGTAATTTATACTTCTTGGGCTAACTATTTATAGTGCACATTACTGATTAGATAATAGTCTATAATAAATGATTCATGCTGAAAAACACACCAATAGTTATAACGTGCCAATAATTTCATTTGAAGTGATATATATAACTTCTGCAATCGTACGTTCTCGGGTTATCGTAATAAGAATAGTGGTTAGTATAGTCCTTGTCATTGGCTATAAATTATTCTAGCAATGAGTGGTTACTTCAGATCTATACCTTTCTATCCTATCCTATTCTGTTTTTCCTTCAGTGATGGAATTCTATATTCCACGAGGTCTTACTGACCAAGTCATAGTTTCATAGCTCAATTATAGCACCAATTAATAATAATTAATTAAACAACAATCATGCCGATTGGATTGGATATCTCAATTGACAACTGCTATGATCTAGATACACGGAGCTATACATATCACAGGAGTCCAATATTTCAGTCGTTATATATTTTATTTAATTTAACATAAACATAATTTATTTAGTATTAATCTAAGTCAAGTAAGAATAAAATTTAATTTTATTATTTAGGGGCTCCGTCATATGTGTTCAAAGCCATAGGTTTAGTGCATTGATCTGGTTGGATATATAAGAATATTTAAATTAAAACTCGAAGTAAGAATAAAATTTATTTTTATTATTTTTCAGGGCTCTGTCATGTGTTAAGAATCATAAGTTCATTGCATTGATGTGGTTGGGTATATAAGAATATATAAATTAAAACTCAAATGTATAAGATTATCACCACAGATGTCAGTACCTATTCAGTGTATATGCTATGTATAGTTAGTGCAATGATTTGGTGGGATGTGAAAAACAAAAAAAAAACCCAAAACTAAAACCCAAATGAATACGATGATGGCCAATATTGGTATTAACACACGATCAGCTCATAAAATGCTATGTCATATAATTCATTATATTATATCATATTTCATTTCATTTCATTCAATTCTCTATTCTATTCTATTATATTCTAAATCGCTTATCACAGTCAATCATTCGCTAGTGGGATTAGCTCGTCATAGTGTGCGCGATTCACTTATATTATGTAGAAATGTAACGTTTCTTCTTATATTGGGATGATTTGACTGCGGCTTTCGCAGCAGCTAATAAACTAAAGTCGGAGTCAATAATGACATGGGGTGGGTAGGGGATTTTCATCAGGTTCAGGTGGTCCTTCAAGTCGTTAACCAGTTTCATAGTAGTAGGAGCATGCATAGTCACAACATCAAACGGCTTCATATCTTGAATAGCATCATCTATTCTTCGGGCGATTTCTGTATCTGACATGCCTATAGTACTGTTATCATTTATCGACACAATGGCGCTGTTGACCGTAAACCCTGCCTTGTCCATGATAGAGTCTGGCCGGATAAACATAATCTGCTGATCCTGATATACCATACCACTAAAGCAAGGACTTCCTTCTGGTATAATCGTGTGGTCTATAAACAATGGACTATCAGCTACCTCCAGGGATATTGTTTTCAGTTCACGAAGAAGGTCTGGAATTTTTTTCTCCTCTACCGAGTTAAAGTCATTTTTATTGAAGGTGATTAGTTCATCGCCGAATTTTAAGCCAGAACGATATGCAGCAGAATAGACGCCGGGTGGAATTTCAGGTGTGATGTAAATAACAAATATACGGCCATGAATAACAGAGAGAGTCAGGCCAAACTCCTGCCCTCTAGGCTTGATAACATTAATATCACGACGAAAAATACGAGTATCTTTTTTGATGGCGGGAGGTGAAAGATAAGAAATATTGGGAGAAAGAATTAATGACTTTGGAATGAATGACCACAAATCAGCAAACTGAGAAGAATGACTAGTAAGAGGATTAGGAGAATTATCGGTTTGAAAATGGTCTGATGCATCTATAGTATCGTTCCTACTAACGTTAAAGCATGGCGTACTATGAGAGAAGGTCGGCCGGTTTGCGAGGTGTAAAAGGCGCGACATATTTCTTAGTTCTATGACACAATAATAATACAAAATAACAAAAAAAAACTAGAATTTCTTTGTTTTCATTTCACACTATGTTTTATATGCTGTTTTGTTTTTTAAGATAATAGGGGTTCTGAAATAGTAATAGACACCCCGAAAATTTAAATCCCAATTTTCCCCTTAAGCTAATTACAATTTCAGTATAAGATTATAGATCAAAAAATGTCATCTTAACGCGAATCAATATAACTTATAGCAATGATGGACCTGGTAAAAAAGTAAAGATTTCACTATAGTGTGGACCTATATATATATATTTATATACATATTCTCGCAATGCTTTGAAGTTAAATATTTTATAATTTTCAATGACTAATTTTGTAATTTTTAATATAGTCCGCTTGTACCATCATCCGAACCACTAGCAGGCCATGTCATATCCTCTATTGGATAACAGACCAACAAGATATAAACAAATTAATTATGTTTTACAACGATAAAAACGCATTAAATAATTTTCAATAAACTATGCTGTTTTTCAATTTACATATATTTTTATTACTTTATTACAGCTATATAAAGAACTAGTCCGGAAAATGATAGAATAAATGCATTTAAATAATGTAATATTATTTCTTCTTTTGGCTAGGCCTGTAACGCTTCACCTAGCATCATAATCACCGCTAAGCAAATATTTCGTATCTTAACGGCTTTTTTTAACGACGTGGAATAATTCACATTTTTTAATACATAGATATAACTTTAATTAACTCTTACTGATATAAGTAGAACATATTTGTCTTTAACCTAATATCCTAATATACTATGGTTGAATCAACAATGCTCATTGTCTTTTAACAGATCAGTGAACGATAAAAATTCCAACTCCCAGGTGTAAAGTTTAGCGCAGCTGGGGGTCTAAATAGTCAAGTGACTCTAAAGCGTTAATAGCAATTCGTCATACATGACTATTTACCAATAAAAAAACTTATTATGCAGCTTTATTAAATTCTATTGGGTAATGTATACCAGTGCATTATTGCCAGTCATGCTTAGAATTAATTTTGGAAGGTGGCTCCTGAACAATCTAATTAACCAATCATTACAGTATTACCATATTATTATTGGCTACGGCCGTGATTAGGGTAGGTAGATAACTCATTACTACTCAGTCCTCTTTCTTGATCATCATTATCGTAAATAAGCATGCTCTTCATCTTTAGTACCCAATTTATTATTGATGGGATACGGTTACTTATTATTTTCATATTACAATTATATATCATCTTAATCTTAGTCGGTCGATATTCCGATAGAGTGTTTGCAGTATTTAGCATTTTGGGGTTTTCCGTTATGATTTATGTTTTTTGTCTCCTTATCAGGGTATCAGGGAGCACATGTCATCTTATCAACATACCCATGTTAATTGTTGTAACCCCTAAATGATAAGAGTAATATTTTTAATTTTTGTGCATATGCTTAGATTCTAGTTTAAAATCGAAACTATAATATTTAATTACTTAAAAATAAACTTGTATTTTGTAAGATCGTCCCTTTCTACTATACTCAATTTTATTTGGAAAAGGATTTTACTCAGTTTTATTCAGAAGAGAACGTCCTATTGGTAATTATGTATAGATGCCAATAATATGATCAAAGACATTCTATTTGAATCATTTATGGCACCGGTGCTAAGAAAGGTAATATAGATGTGCATATGATTGGTTATGTCAATTTAAAAGCATGTGGTTAGAATTTCCAAATAGATAAATAATAAAATACCGTAAGAAATACCATAAAATACATAGTCAATAATGTATAGTGCAACGTAAGCTTTGATACATTTGGTGATTACTCTAGGCTATTTTATTTGTTTAAATATAAAATAGCGTTGGCTGTGCTAATGTTATTTACGGTTTTAAATACGCAAACTATTAGAAAACGCCAACAGATTGTTTAACTGGAATTGCCAAAACCAAATAAGCCAAATCTAATGGGGTAGGCATTCGATCAGAAGAGAACAATCGGCTTCCGTTAAATAGACTATGACCAAACGCAAGAGAAAAATCAAGGAGAGAAAGCATAAAGACATAAAAAATTGACGTATGGTTACACGCAACATACACACGTTTATACTACCACATGTAGCGTAGATACCGACGGAGCATATATCTCCATCAATTCCAAAGTAAGGGTTAGAACGAATTCAATAGAAATATGCAGTCATGCAGATCGAATACGATTCGAGAAATTTAAATAAGGTTTTTGGCCCTACGAATCATTCCACTGCAGCCGATTCGTCGCCGGTCAGAAGATCCAGTCATCAATAGCCTTGAAGGAATAAAGTGTCCTTGTTTTATTGACATTTCTTATGAGCCATATCTTCATCAGTAATAGCCTTTTTATTACAATGTATACTAAGTACAACAATGCGTAACATAAAGGTAATTAGATTTGTAACTCTTTAGCTTAAAATTATTAACCAGTGATAAAAGTGTTACTTACAAATCTCTATAAAACTATCTAAGAAGGAGCATTTTCTCTATATGATAATAAACAAATATGATAACAATCATAAAAAATAATCTATCTAAATGCAATGAAAACCGTTGGTTTTTAAAAGATGAAATTTAACTGAAAGAAAGAATATCGGGGGGATACACACGTTGTGATGATAATACTGCATTGTTAATTATAAAGACTATAGATACGTAATCATAATCACATGGAAATATGCAGTTTCAAAACACATACGCTATATATATTCAACATACTTTTATTAAGGTTGTCTGTAATATTTTCAGGCAGTCCCATCTCGACGAGTTTATGCTAAAACTGTAATATTTAAATATTTTGGATTTTTTTTTATATAGTTGCAATCATTTAATATTATTAACAACAATTATTACATATGTGGTTTGGAAAAAGAGTTAGTGAAATCCAAGGGTGGTAAATGACAACTCGGCCAAGGCTGCATTGGTATGAAACACTATGGAGTTGGATTGTGGAAGATAATTTATCAAAATTGAATTAGCTAATAGTAAAGGTACCGGAACTATAGAATATGCCATTTTATATTGTAGGTGTCGAGGTCCAAATAACTCATTGCTTAGACATCCGGCTTATGACAGGTCTTACTGAATTGTTTAATAAAAATAAATGGGGGTTTTTAGTATATCTGTACTTCGTGCATGCAATGGGACATCTTAAAACATCACTTAACTTGGTATTTTTTCTTCTTTTAAAAAAATATAGGTCACAAGAACGATTCTGTCTTGACTTATTATTTCCAACAGTTTATGTTAATTAGGATTTTATTAGAGGGTATCAGTAAATACAAGGCTTGGTGCATCTATGAGTTAATATGTTGCACTAATAGGTAAGGTAAGAGTAATATTTATTGATTTAAATTGTAAGGGAAATAAATAATAAGGTGAGTAAAACATGCCTTTTTGATTAAGTTACTTTTATAATTTATTTAGATAGATAACACTGAAATAGTCATCAACCATACTGTTTTTCCGAAAAGTGGGGTTTTTAAAAATAGTATAACAAAAGTACAGTGCAACATTTAAAAACTTCCTCTTTTCCCTTTTATACATATCATGTATTTACATATATATACATACTATATTATATCTATATTTATTTTGCTCTCGAGATAGACTTTCAGTAGCTGGAATGGTGAAGGTTTTGTGTGCCGCGATAAATGTGGTTGCGCAACATTACTAAAGGTTAGTACGTCATATATCTTATCTGAAAAAAACACTCCCTTGACCAATGAATGGAGTACAACCTAAAAAATTCCAGGGTGTGCAAAACTTTGTTTTCTTGAACACTATTGGAGGACTTGTAAAATATATATATATTCAATTAAGATTACATTATAATTTTAAAAAGATTAAAATAATAAAATAAATGTAAAAACAAGAATATTCAACTGATTTAAGTAGTTTTTTATATAGTTACAATCATTTGATATTGTTGGTAATATTATTACATATGTAGCCTGGGAAAATAGTTAGTGCAATATTGCAGATGACAATCTATCAAAATTGAACCAGCCAATGGTAGAGGTCCTGAAAAAAAAACATAATAAACCATTTCAGATCATATCTTCGGGGTCCAGATAACACATTGTTCAGGCATCCTGCCACAAGTCCTAGTGACTTGCTTAATGAAAATATATATGTTTAGCATATATGCACTCGGTATATGTAGATAAACACGTTCAATCCCACCCTAATTTAATATTATCTATTCTTTTAAACTAATATGGGTCACAAGAACGAATTAAGCAAAAAGATTACAATACACTTTCTCCAGGACCGTACTATATTTATAGACCAATAGGCCAGTGTCTATAATATCAACACCGTTACTGTAGCCATCTCCAACATATAGCTAACGTAATGATTTTAATCTGGATTGTGGTGTTACAAGATATGTAATTAAAGATATTTCGATCTTAAAATCTCGGTTGACCACTTTCATTAGAAATAGACGTAGTATTTTCCGTACGGAATTCTATTTGACATGCAGTGTGCCTGTCTTCTTCTAGTTGGTCTACATAGTTATCAATACGTAAGGGACTGGCTAAAGCCTTTGTGAGTCCTCTTTTAGGACACACAATTGTTCTAAATTCTGAGACGCTTTAAAATTTCTTACCCTACAACTTGCAATATGTGCAACAACTATGGTCTAAACCACTGTGATTGTAGATGGGAACTATACAAGTATTTTCTAGTAGTTATATTGTACTAGGCTTGACTAGTTGGTGTTCTAGTAAAGAATCTGGATGACGAATTTCTACCACTTGAGAATAAAAAGGCACACTATAAATGAATAATAAAACAAGCAAAACAAATTTCTGAAAAGATTTTAAAACATATATTGACAACTACAAGCTGTAATAGCAAACAGTAACTGTATTATTGTATTGTGAACTTTTTATATTCGAGGTAGTATCTATCTAATATAGCTATATATATACAACACAGGTAAAGTAACTATAGTTATAATTACCTAACTAATCAATACTGGGCTCGGAAGTTATATATATATATTATCATATTTATAAAGTATATAAAGGTTTAGTCTGAAATAGATTGGGGAGTCTTGATTTTTTAGTGCTACCGAAAAAAGGCTTCACAGTCTTTATTTTAAATTCTCTGCATGCAATAGTCGGCTATCACTCTGAACATGGGTAGTAATTACTAAACAGGCTGAAATGAACAGTATCAACATATATATATATATATATATGCACAATATACATTATATACATTTAAGTATGCATATAAATAATAGGCTTAATATACCTATCAGTATGTATATACATAGTACAGAGAATATACATAATATATACATAAACATTAATTGTCTTTTACGATGTAATATACTATATTATATTGAATTTAATTGCATCATATTTTACTGTACTGTAGTACACTGTCTTATATTATATTATATCATATTACATTACACAGTATCATATTATATTATGCCATACTCTTTTATGTTCTCTTCTAGTGCATAATACAATACAGGATTGTATTGTGTTGCATCAGACTGTATGATAGTATCATGTACTGTGCTGTATTCCTTTCTAATCTATCATATCCTATCATATCCTATTGTATAATATTATATTACATTTTAGTATATTGTTATATCATATTGTATTCTACTAATGCCATGACATAGAACTAACAAGCCCAAGGCCAGTTCTCAGTTCCTTTAGCATAAAACCAATCCAATCATATAGCCTATTATATTCTGCCGCTTCCCTATGTCTTTATGTGTGTAAATACAAATATATATAGGTGTGTATGTGCATTGGTATATGTCTCTATGTAAGTGTGAATACGGTAGGAGGGAATATAGAGAAGGGAAGAGAGTGTGCAAGCATACCAACGTCAAGATGACGTCATTGGTGTTATTAAAAAATATATGCCTACATAAAATTCCAGCCTCTTACGGATTCAGCTATCACTATTCCCATTGGTGCATTAAACCCAGTGACGTCATAGTACGCTCACGTGAGCAGTTAGAGCTTTAAAACTAAAAACCAACCAGACCCAGCCACGCCGCGACTACCTAGTTACTTACACAAGGGTGTCCACCCAAAGTACAACATTAAAGTCTAGATAGTATTAACCTTTACTTGTTCAGGTAGTGATCATTGCATGGGCATGGTTTGTTACACTGAGCAATGTATGGTGGTGGGGTGGGTAGGGGAATGAGTATAATGTATTTATATAGTGTTGTTTGGTATGCCATGTAATGCAGAGAGGAAGGGAAAGATATTTTTTATGATGGGGCTGTGCTCTTGAAGGTTATAGTTACAGACGTAACACGATAATGAGATACTCGTGTTATATTTATACATATACATAAAAACCTACCTACCTACTTATCTACTTGAAAATATACATACATACATACATGTATACATACATATTTAAGTACATACATATATACATACATACATGTATACATACATATTTAAATACATACATACATACATACATACATACATACATGTATAGATACATATTTAAGTACATACATACATACATACATATACACATATACATACATACATACATACGTAAATGCATATATACATACACACATATATATATACATACATACATACATACATACATATATACACACAC
>NAOQ01000579.1:0-21387 GCA_002751075.1 Ichthyophonus hoferi
GTATGTATGTATGCATGTATGTATGTATGTATGTATGCATGTATGTATGTATGTATGTATGCATGTATGTATGTATATATGTATGCATGTATGTGGGTATGTATGTATGCATGTATGTATGTATCTATGTATATATGTATGTATGTATGTATGTATATGGGGTGTATGGGTAGAGTTAAGATGTAAGATATAGCAGGTGGAACAGAGGAGAAAAGGGATTCAGTGTAGATGGGAATAGATGAAGAAATGAACCAAGCAGAAAACACAATTAGAAGATTATAAAGAGCTTGTGAACGTTTATTGGCCAAATATGACATACATACTATTATACTATTATACTATTTTACTATCATTATTTTACTATCATATTATCATTATTATACTATTATACGATTATACTATATATATCCTATCCTATTCTATCCTATCCTATCCTATCTTATCATATCCTACTATATTCATACTTATTTTATCCAATCATATCATATCTTATCCTATTCTATCCAATCATATCATATCTTATCCTATTCTATCCAATCATATCATATCCATACCTATATGAAATGATACCCCCTCCAACCCTTCTGCCCTTTCCACCAATAGTCTAAAGAGCGTCACATTCGTTATAGTCCTTTCAGCTGATGCCCCCTGGTGATTGGCTTAGAAATATGACATGTAATATGGTATCACACGTCAACCTTTATATGGGTAGTAATAGTACAGTAATACACCATAATATGTATATAAATGACACATTAAATAGTTAATCATTAAATTGATTTATAATTGCACCTTAAGTGGAGAGGCTGGTTCTTATCTAATAAAAACAAAATACACATATATGTAGGAATAACTTAAAAGTTAAAAATATTAATAGCCAATAATGCATACTTTCATGAATAAATAATAAAATAATTATTTAACTAACTGGTCCAATCACAAATAGCTGATAAAAGTAGAAACTAACCTATGAAAATACTCACAGCTGGTGTAAAATGCTACTTTAATATTCGAGAAGTCATTAAATATAAAATTTATACCCCAATAATACAGCGTACAAATAATTAATTAATTAATTAGCCAAATCCCTGCAAACATAACTAACCTTCCCCCTACCTGGTTAAAATAATATCCGAAGCACTGCATTAATTGGTCCACATTTTCAATTGATTCCTCACACCCAGTGGGGCTTACAGAGGGGGATAACGCTGCTGCTGCAAACACATTTACAGCATTCACTACTAGGTCTAGGCATGAATTTACTCCAACTCCATATTTACGAGGGATCTGTTAGGGAAATGATATTGCATTTGTTTATATGCTATATTGTACATACATACTACCATACTATCTATCATACATACACCATCATACATACATACTATTAGATATACTACCATACCTACATACCATCGTAATTTAAGATAAGCTATATACTTATGATGGGAGAGTATTGAAAAAGAAAATAGCAGGATAATGCAGGAATTCTTGGAAGGAGAGGGTAAGTAAGAATAAAATGATAGTGATTAAGGCATGTGTAGATAGATAGAAGGGTGGGTAAGATGTATGTACGCGTAGGTGTAACCATGATAACCAAAGGCCTACCACTTGAGCACTGTATACACTATTCTTAAGGGCATTAAGAATAAACGGCACAGGTTCCAACCCTTCCTTAGTATGGTTGTCATGGCTAAATATCGACCATTCCCCCTTTCGTATATCTATTGGGGCTTCATACTGCACGTACAGAAAGGCAACCACACAAACAAGAAGTGATATTAAAGGCAGCGTATTCCACATGACAAAGGACGTTGTTATGATATGTTAGGTATTTGGATAGAGAGGAGAGGATGTGGTTGCTATGCTACAAAGACTGTTTGGTGTGTGGTGATAGCAACTACGAAATGGTCCTATGGGAAAGTGGTCCTATGGGAAAGTGGGTGGGCCCTCAACGACCAATTGGAATACAATCATAAAATCGTTGATTATAATATGTGAACACTCAAAACAAACAAATATCCGATCTTCGCCAACCCCTTTTTGGATTTTCATCAAAATATATCTATCAAGTTATGGTTAGGTTATGACTAGGATATAGATATTTATAATATTTATTATTAATAAATTGTTTCTATTGGTAAACTATATTAATGAACAAATTATTTGCTAGTATTAACTTAACATAATTTAATCATTGCATTGTAAATATATGCGATGCTATGCTCTCACATTCCTTCTAAGATAAGCCAATGAACACTCTTTTAACTGGTTAAACCCCGTTAATCATCTTATTCGGTGATTTCTTCTTAAAACTTATTTACCTTGAAATTTGCAACGCGTATATGATTGCTCTGTGGTAGATTGCCCTCCTAAGTCCAGCGGCTTATATGCATAACTCTACACTCCTTCAATCAATGGCTCGACAAATTATATTTAGAGCCGATAGAGCTATTCTATTTTCATTAGTCAACTTAGAGAATTTTCCCGCCCGCGCATAATTAAAATAACAATCGTACTTGAGATTGGGTGGTATGTTTCTTCTCTAGCGATCGCAACAAGATCAATAGGAGGTTAGTGTCCACACTATCGAGTTTGGGCACCAACTCCCTATCTACAACTTATCATATAATTGATAAAACGCAGTTAGTTGTGCAGCCAGTTGTTGGCTGATGGCCAGTTGAACTAATGAAGGTGCCCAGGTACCATATAAATTCGGTAACTCTACATCAATCAACACACATAGTCTAAGCATAGGATGAAAATCAAATTATTACATTACTCATTTTCTACTCGTGAAGGTCATCCGAATCTGAGGAGTATATAGGAATACTAACATCACTAGTACAAAAAATAAAAAGAATAAAAAGAAATAAAGGTAATTAAAATTAATTAGCACTAACGAGCTAACCCCACCTTGACTATTGCCACAGTAAAATGTAATTGACATGAAGAATATGTTTGAGTTGTTTAAGGTCGCCTCTGACACAGTAGACCATTCCAGTGCTACCCCTGGAGGGTAGTAATAGCCTGATTGGTTGATTGCATATTACAAAGATTGCGATTCGTGGAAGCGGTAAGGTGGGAAATATTGTTTTAAGCAACACGTTAATAACATGTCTCTTTCACTGAAAATTATAATGAAAATTTAATATTTTTAAGAAATTGTATTTTAGAGTAATAAAATTTTGATAGGTTTAAAATATTTTTTACTTAAAAAGTTTTTTATTAAGAAATTTAGTAGTAATAAAATCAATACCTTCGTAATTATTATCTGTAGCAAAAGGTCTCTACGAAACATAGCACAACTAGTTTACAACAACACGCCAAATATGACAGCAGCGACAGAAGCAATCAGTGACGGTGCCACAAATGATCCTGCTGCGTTTTTAGCGGCAGAAAACTTGTAGTAAATGTTGAAGTTACTTTTTACACACTCATTCCTTTTAATCGTTATCTCGCTCAGTTTTGAATCCTCATTGTCAGCACATTTTGTTCCCTTCGTAAATATAACTATTTTAATTTCCTCTTTTGTAAGGCTAGCTTCATACTGGTAGTCTTTCTGGACGTCTGACACCTTTTGAGCTAGTTTTGCGCGGAAAAGGGTATTCGTAGTTAGATCATGGCAACCCTTGGTCATTTTGATCTCAGAGCAAAATCCAGTTTTGCTAGTGCATTTGTCATCCGTATATGAACACAGATTGAGGGCGGATTGGGCGGATACAGAAGAAGCCAAACCGAGAGCGGCAATGGAAAGAATTATAGACTTCATAATAGATATTGTTTTGTAAAAACTGCAATAAATTTCTAATGAACTAAAAACAGGTTCAGCTACTTATATAGTTAGTAGGAAAGATCTCGACTATGCAAAGATCTAGCTAGTGCGTTATGATTTGATGATTCACTGAATGCACCTCCTCATATCTGTATCATATTTCTTAACATCAAAATATTCAATAATAGGGACTGGCCTAAAACGTTACCTAGATATTAGTGATACTGTACTGGGTCCACAATCCTATTAGGATCTCGTTTGTGAATTAATATTTTAGTATTTTAATATTTTAATAAATTTAATAAATTGTTGTTGTTGGAACGAAGTTTTTCAGTACATTTAGATAGATTACTCTTTCTTATTGTTATCACATTCGTGCATTCGGTTGAATTTACTAATTAAGTTCTATAGCATATGACTGAGTATAAGAAAAGTGATAACAATAATATAAGAAATAATCTTCTGCTATTGGTTAACTACATCATAAAAGAATATAATGCCTATCATTCTAAATATGAAAATGGCATTTACGACACCACACCAATCAACATAAAAGTCGGAAGCAGATGTCTCGATCGCTGAAGATAAAATTCCTAGATCCTCGTAGACTTTACATGGATAAACATACACTAACATATTATATATTATATACTATAATGTATTATTACAACATACATGCCATCTAAGAGAACAACATTTGATTGCTATATTCTTGAAAAACCAGCGTTATAAGCAACTATCACATGGCATATCAAATTTAACACTCGAATTTGTCATTGTGAAATGTGATAATACTGGATCGCTCATTACTAATGAGTTTGAGTCAAATCAAGGCGCTGTATCGGTCGGTATGTACTATCCCGGTGCCTATAGATATTGGGATAACGGGATATAAAAGAGAAAGGGACAAGAAATAAACTACGGTTTTATTTATTAACAGCCATTATTTACTTGGTTCACTTGACCTACAAGTGAAACTAATGTCAATCAACTTTATCAGAGATATAAGTTGACAGTCATTAATGAATCTGAACAAGATAGTGCAGACACTACAGGCACTACTAACTTAAGAATAATTAATAAACTGAAACATCATATCATATCTTTTAGCACCGCTCATAAGCTTATAATACAAATGAAAATGTAAAGCTCATAAATTCCTCATTAATAATGCATTTTTATCATGTTCGGCCTAGTTTGGAAGGCAGTATTAACTAATGCTTTACTGAAAACAACAGCCTGATTATCTGCCAAGGGAACACAGAATCATTAGGTCATATAAAGCAACCTTTTCTTCCACGAAATAAAGATAAATTTCCGTATGCTTAGTATTTTGTTCTAGTCCTTAGAAGTCACAAGAGACTATTGTAGATTATTTATCCTCCAAGGTCATGAACAGTTAACAATCCACACCTATATCATCCAGTATTTCAGTTAAACAAAATCTATCTTAGAAGCGAGTTGACAGAGCGACAATCTTGGTAGAAAATTTATCCACCAATTGTTGCTCTTTAGATTTTCAGACTACTACAGATTCATTGAGTGAGACAACATGGTCACTTATTGTTCTCCTGGCCATACTGTCTTGTCCTCAGTCACTATCACTCCAACCTCGAAATAGTATGTGCTCCTGATGATAAGCTAAGCAGAAAGCTAAATTTAACTTAATATATCTTATAAGCTGCTTAACGATAGCTTTGTGGTCAGTAGTAAGTTTTCTATTACATGTATCTCAATATCATGCAATGAAGGCAATTTTGAGTCTTTTCCCCTAACAAGCCAGAAAAGCATGCCAACATATTTCTGATAGCACAAAATGTCACATGGTGGGTGATTACCCTGGTCATAAACCTGACAAGGAATATTTGAATTTGAAAAATAATAAGTTGAGATTTGTCCAACATCATTGAGTATTTTCCAGATATATGCAGCCCGAGAGAGATAAATGGTGCCATTTTCATCCTGTCTAATACTAAGTTCAATATATTCTCTGTGACTTACTAAGGCTATTTTTTTTAAAAAAAGCCCAACCAGCTTAGAGGCAAAATCATCAGCAACTTTTGTATATAAGACTGCAACGAGTAAGTCATCGACATACATACTAATACACAAATAATTTTATTTCCCACAGATGAAAAGGCATAGATTCATCTCGCTGGGGTTGAAACCTGGAGTGCACAAAAAATTATTGAGGACAAACTTCCAAGATCTCCTTGGTTGTCTCCATACATACATAGAGTGATCGTTGAAGCTTTCATAAAACAAACCTTTCATGTTGCCTCATGAGTAAGTTCTCCTTGATGTGACAATTTAAAAATGTAGAGCTAGCATCACTTTGTCGGGTAATTTACCCATGGGATGCAGAAAACAAGATAAGCATACAAATAGCACTAAGACTGCTTACAGAAACCAAAAACTCGTCTGAAATTAATCTCAGGATGCTGTTTATTCCCTAGAACATAGCCACGAGCCTTGTAATGGTTGACAAAGCCACCATCGGAATACTGAATGGCAAAAAACCAAAGGAAATTCAATAAGTTTCAGTTATTTGACCTATACGTCCAGAGTCCAGACATGGTTATCTATTACAGCCAATTTCCTAGTTAACTGTATTAACTGCCTCCAAGTCTCGCCCACGTAAACTAAGCTAATTTTTAAATTAAACCCTTTGAATTAATTAGGCAACAATTTATGAGCTAATGAAATCCTTACCAAATATAGTTTGGTTCGAGCTTACATATATTTACTATTGAATTCAAGGTTAACCAATAGGATCACACAAAAGAATCGTGCTTACCCACGACAGATTACAAAATATTACAATTATTCTTACCACATAGCAGAATACTTGATATATATATATATATAAGAAATACACTAGAATAATCTATAAATGACATTATCAGTCAAGCTTTACCATTTTATGTGCATGACAAGCTCCCACTCTGCCTGATCTAACAAAAATCTATCTTCCTTAACAATGTGGAGAATGTGATTGCTGTGCAGATACACTTAACTTATCTCAAATACGCTTAGTAAAGTATATATAAAATATAGAAAGCACTGGTAGCAAGCCCACATAACAAGAATTCTTATCATTATAAAGATACTTTGTTCTGAAATTATCTATTTGTGTATAAATGAGCATCTTGCTAATAAATATTCTAGGGCCACAATATGATCCCACACAAGGTCATCATCTCTCTATGCTTAAATACCCAACACTTACTGTTTGTATATTATAATGTTCCCAACTGTGATGCTAAGTTATGCTATACTTAAATTCCCTTCTTGCTTATATCTATTATACATTCTTGGTCTGTCCTTAGTTTATAATTTTTTACACCGCGTCAAAATACTATCACATCCTCTATATCTCGCTATTACCATAAATCAAAAACCACTCTATTATCAATGGAAAACAGAATGAATATACTACACAATATGAGTATAGCATATTCAAAAAAACCGTTTCCAGTAAAGCAATAATGATTAAAAAAATTCTTTAAATGAATATAATTAACATATTAACACGATTTGAATTATGTAGTAATGTATGCATAATCGAATATACAGTTACTATTAGAATTCATGTTATCAGGAATATTACAATTTATCGCTTCGTTTAGTAAAATATTATGCAGTCTGTTTTGCTTTAAGATTCCACAAGTTCTCTGATATACCCTCTCTGGCTGAGGGAAATACAGCCGGAATCTGTTTTGGTTATGCAGTAGCTCAAGAATGAAGTGGGAAATCCCAAGTTCTTTGTTGGAAATCTGGCCGATAGGTTCTTGATAAAATCCTGCATCTTCTTGTGTTGTTTGGCACAAATGAGTATGTCATCGACATAAATTGCCAATGCCAGGAATCTCAGCTTGGGGTCATGACACCTGTAGAGGCATGGTTCAGCCTCTTGACGGTAGAAGTGTTTGTGCCAAACAACACAAGGAGATGCAGGATTTTATCAAGAACCTATCGGCCAGATTTCCAACAAAGAACTTGGGATTTCCCACTTCATTCTTGAGCTAATGCATAACCAAAACAGATTCCGGCTGTATTTCCCTCAGCCAGAGAGGGTATATCAGAGAACTTGTAGAATCTTAAAGCAAAACAGACTGCATAATATTTTACTAAACGAAGCGATGAATTCTAACAGTTACACTATAGTTTTACATATTATGTAGCATTAAAAAAAATTAAAATACTGGCATAAGTCATTTCTGAGTACACTTCTACTTATAGCAGTCATAATATAACTATATAAAATCTAAAATCGCAACCTAGATAAAATTATCATTGCTAAATGAGAGGCTCACTGTGATTGGATACAATGATCCTAGATTCCGTTAATCCAATTATATCAATACTTGGGTCAAAATCATATTTGATCAACTTTGACCTTGACCAATGAATTAATCTCGTCATTATCGGAAATCAAATTCAGACCCTTAACATTGGTCCAATGAAATATACCAGTGAACCAGTAGCTATATAGAGGTATTATTCGCTATTGACGCAATAAATTAGGTGCAAATAGCCGAAATAAATATCAATCACAATAAAACCAATTAGATATCAATAAATAAGCTTAATCAATGATATGGGTTATACCAATTTCATAAAACTAATCTTCGAGTCAAGAAAGTCAAATAAAGTTTACACCTAACTCCGTAAAAACAGCTCGAATTAATTTCTAGATTGATTAGACACTAACTTATTCTAACCAATAGATCCATAATAACTCTAGCATTGATACAAAATAACCGGTGTTATCTTTAATACCCTCTATTTGCAATTTGTATCTTAACAACCTGAACCTAACCTTGCCTTTGTTTCAACCGATAAATTTATTTAACGTTATAACCACGCCTGCCCGAGGGAAGGCTAACGAACACATCAGGAGAGTGCAGTATAAATACATATGAAATTTAATACAATGTTACAATATTCTAACAATTATTGCAATCACTTCTGGTTCTTGAGTTGCTGAGCCAGCCAGTCAAGTCCCTCGTAGAGACCGTCACCACTGGTGGCACATGTAGCTTGGATATACTATAGAAGGAAAGAGAAAGAAATGGGTGGGAAAAATTATTGTTACTATTGGATTATATGGTTGTATAAGTGCACACATTGGTATTAATAACACGTAGGGGTAGGCGGGTGGGTGGAATAATGGTGAATTTAATCAAGTATATATGGGTAGGCTTCTGTTTATAATTACATGGATGACTGTCTGTATTAATAGTACTGGTGGGATTAAACTTCATGTATCGACAAGAATTAATATGTTGGATTGCACAAGTACACCAAGTGCGGCTGAAAGAACCTTAACCCTAATTTACATATGAATACTTAAAATGCTTATTCTTGCTTTACTATGCTATGTTAGTGTGAATAAGCATAGTGCAAAGGCTTTTCCGTACACTTTATATTATATATAAACATACATACAATCAAGAGATGGTACATCATCCTGCTCTATAAAGTCATTCACACAGCCACTAAGGCTCATATAACTATACTGCCAAGAACTAACTAACACTTACAAGTATTTATAGAACTGGTGATTGGATATTATGTTTTAATAGTTACACAATATAGGTTAAAACTATTGCGGACTGAATGATCTAACACAAGAGCATAAGCTTTACAAGAACATATATCACTTTTACTTAATATACACTAAACATATATATATATCAGAGAACAAGACTACACGACATACATTCCCAGTACCTAATACATGAGAATGTTAATAATAATAATAATAACAATAATACTAATATAAAACAATATATATATATATATATATATATATATATAACATACCCAGTTCCTGTTGCGTAGAGAGTGCAGTCCTAACAGGTCAGTGATTTCCGCTGCATTCATTGCATTAGGGAGATCCTGCTTGTTAGCAAACACCAATAGAACAGCGTCTCTTAATTCATCCTCTGCCAGCATACGAAGAAGCTCATCGCGCGCCTCCCCAACACGATCTCTATCATTGGAGTCTACCACAAAGATAAGACCTGATTGGTTGATTGGGAGGAAATTAGTAGGTTTATTGGTGGAAATAAATTACAGAGGATTGCAGGAGATGTATGTGTATGCGTGTATGTATATTTTAATGGTGGTTATTTTGGATATTGGATGGACAAAAGGTTTATTGGTTAAAAATCATCAATTTTATACTATATCGATTTATTTATTTTTAAAAATGTCTAATGAGGTGTGTGTATATATATCCCAAGTCGCTCAGAACCTAAGTATAAATGTTTAAAATATATTTTCGAGTGATTTCAATAAATAGATAGTCTATTCCATTCCCTTCTCTTACTATAGAATAGAATGCAATAGTATTTTATAATAGTATAAAACACCAGTTTTATGCATATATGCTCTTATATGGCTTACTATAGGTTAAGAATATTATAATATCGTAATACGGTCACATGTATATAGAATAAAGCCCTGCATACTGAACCTATATATATAAAGATTAATAATTGATTTAAAATTAAAATTAAAATAGTACAAAGAATAAAAGTTGATAAGAACTTGAGTGGTGGGTGTAATTATAATTTAATAGATGATAGGTTGGTTAAAAATAGAGTATAGATGAGAAGGAGAGAAGGTATGGGTTTAGGTAGATAGAAAAGGTATATGGACATGAGACAAACTGAGAAAGAGAGAGTAGAGTGAGAGAATAGCTATGAGAATATGAGAAGATGGAGGAATACATAATAAAGCCATACACAAAATAAGTATTTACAGCATCATACTCAAAGAGTACAGAGTTTTATACTAATAGTTAATAAATTATTACCTTGAGTATTCTGGAAATAATGGCGCCACAGGGGGCGGATCTTGTCCTGTCCTCCCACATCCCAGACTGTAAAGCTAATGTTCTTGTATTCCACTGTCTCCACGTTGAACCCTATATACCACCAAAAGTATATGGTTAATCATCAAGGATATCATATAGGATGGTATGGCAGTATAGTATGGGGCTTAAATATACACACATACCTATATATATACCCAACCCACGAGAATGACAGTAAAAAACCCAATAATTGTCTGTATATATACGTCTATGTGACCAATTACAAAAACAAACATTAAATCCTTTGAAAGAAAAATCGTTTACTCCATAGCACCAAAACAACTACATGCGCCAGTGTTAATAACATTGTATACAAGTCATTTCAATGCATCAAGGCCACTTACCAATAGTAGGGATGGTAGTGACGATCTCTCCCAACTTCAATTTATACAGGATTGTAGTTTTACCGGCGGCATCTAAACCCACCATCAAGATGCGCATCTCCTTCTTGCCGAAGAGACTGCGGAAAATAACACTGAAAGCTGACCCCATATTGGTGTACAAGTATCGCACCTGGGAAAAGGCGGAAATAGTGTCAGTTTTCAACCGGGTCGGTCAGAAGAAAGCATCTGTTAACATTACGGCTGGGTCCTTGAAAACAAAATGAACTGTATAAAACATATTCCATATAAAAATGTGAAGTCACTGTCCGTCAAGCACTATAAGAGAAAAAACTTTTGGTTTTCTGTTTATATATGGTTTAAATGGTTGAAATCGGCCAAAGGTTTATAATATGGGGTTCACCTTTGGAATGACACCTAGAATGAAGGTGAAACTGACCCTCTAGCTTTAATATGTTTTAAAAAAATCTCAAGTGAGAAACGAAAACGTCTTCTAACACCCACAAATTTCTTACCACACTAGTCAAAAAAGATAAAAACAAAAAATTGTCTGAATTAATCTCGGTTGCCTGGTAGTTATGAACGCTGCGTTTTCATCTTCGGTCTTTTAATAGTAACATGGATTTCGTATTGGTGAACTCTAATTAATATGTGCTATCGGACCAATAATATCAGATTCATCTTCTCCTATATCAGGGTATATTTCGAGATTTTAGATAATGTAATCAGTTTTCTTTAAGCCAACTTTAAAGTCACGTGATTCTACCGTTCTAAAACTCATTCTGATATATGATTGGCTCTTAATTTATTTTCTTATTGGTCTATTCGGGTACGGAACGCAGAACTCACCATTTCAAGACTGCATAAAAATATCTCTAATTAATTGAAATATTTTTAATTTTAACATTTTATACCTGCGCGTGCGCGTAATTGTACTTAGAAAATCACCATTTAAATATTTATTTACTTAAATTTTTTAGGAGTTTTAGTAATACTAATTACGTCTATGTTAAACTATAATTTATAAATTGGTTCTTAATTCTTGGCCTTGACAATAACTCACGCCAACCACCCATTGGTCTAATTATCTAACATATCTACCTCTCTCTGTCTCTATATATATTTGTCTTTTTCCTTTTTTTTGTCATTATTATTTAACATAACATCATAGTCATCTATAAGAGCTAATCAAAAGTAAATGGTGTTATTTTTTGCCTGAAAAAGATACGTTAACTTAGTGTTACCTCTCTTGAACAGGTTAATCTATGCTACATATAACGTGATATATATAAGCATATAATAAAATATACAATAAAATTAGTTATAAAAAATTATCTATAAAAAATTATGTTATATATTGCACAAATATTAATAAAATTTTATTTCTGAAGAGTGCGACAATCTTATTAACACGAATATTTGGGTTGTATTACAGTACTTTTACCAGATATAAATAACTAGACAGAATAGAATAAACGACATTAGAGATGGCGACGGTTATTTTGCATCAACGGTAAAGTTACTATGAATCTATTGGTTTGTGTAAGTGAGCGTCCAATTAACCTAGCAATTAATTCGAATTGTTTTAAGGAATTGAGTATCTTTATTTGAATATTTCTCATATTCTCTAATTTGATCAAAGCGTTGATATAATTCGCTCAACGGCTGATGTATATTCATCCAATCATTATATGCCATTATATAATACCACAACCAGGACAACCAGGGGTTATTCTATAATCATAACTGAGTATTTAATTTACCTATAGTTGTTGATGGCTTCTGCGGTTTATCCATGTGTGATACGAGTATTTAAATTTTGATACTGCAAATAGATAGTTTTACTACTATATAAATAGGTTTAATTATTTTTCATATAAAAATCAACAAAGGAGAGAAAAGCAATTTCTAGCCTTATATTTCTTAGTCAGTTACTTATAATGGCAATATAATACCAATATTATTATTATTATTATTATTATTATTATTATTATTATTCTTATTATTTTGTTCATTACTAAAAAGGAAGGATATTCTTACCTAGTTAAGTTTAATGGAAATTCTTTGTGAATAATCTATATTCTTATGGGTTCGGAACTTGGCGTTAAAAGGTCAATAATTCAATCAATTCATAGAAATATTTCACGCTAAAAGCACACACCCAATAACCTACTATACAAGTATCGATCAATGAGTGATTGATCAATTTTGATTCAATAGAACAGAAGTTTGTAGCATTCGAGAATGAATTGGATCTTTAAGCATAGACTCATTGGTCAGTTCACATTAGTCGGAACAAATTTATTCAAAACTGGTTTTTGAGTAATAGAAGTATAAATACAAGGTTTCATACAATAATAAAAAGAACAGTTGAATCATATAATACTGTTCCGTCATATATCTATAAACTACTAGTTAGAAAAAATTATATTCCGGAATTTAATGCGTATTTGTATATATTCGTTCTATGTCCTTGGTTTAAAGACCGTGAAATGCGTAATCCAAATCTTACACTAGAAGTCCAACTAGTCAAGCCTGGTGTTGCTTTTTCTGTTATTAGCAATACCGTAACCATTTATCCACAATCGCACTTATATCGTAGTTAACATATATACAACACATAACCTAATAAGAAATTAAAGGCTTCTATAGCTCCTGCTCAACAACGTTAGCTTGTTCAGGAATTATTGAAAGCTTTAGATTGCAGATTATTAGGCTACAATCTTAAAATAAAACTCCGTGTCCCCTATTTCAGTCCTAAATTTAATAGAGTTATTAATCCTTGTCATACTTCTACTTTATTGAATTTAGGATTGAAATCAGGGATACTTGGTTCTATTTCAAGGTTTTGGTCAGGTAGATAATAAACTAATGCTTTTGATAATTCTTGTTCAAGGTCACACTGTTGCTCAAGAGTTATAGATGCCTTTAATTTCTTATTAGGTGATGTGTTGTATATATATCAACTATGATCTAATTGTAGATAAAATAGTTATGGTATTGATAATATTAGGAGAAGCAACACCAGGCTTGACTAGTTGGCCTTTTAGTATAAGATATAAGATCTGGATTAAGTACTTTACCGTTTTTATAAACTAAAGACATAATATGAATACATGCAAATATACATTAAATTTCGGAATGTGATTTTTTCTAACTAGTATTTTATACATATATATAACTGAACAGTAGTATATGACTCAACTGTTTGCTTTATTATTGTATGAAATCTTGTATTCATGTTTTTTCGCTCCTAATATCAGTGCCTTTTATCATCTACAATTATTTATTCTCTGAATGTTTCTACGTTTCTGTTTATGTTTAGTATGTTTAAAAATAAAAAGATCTGCATGCAAAAGGCCTTGACCTTGACGTAAGGGGTATAGTATAGAGGCAGGTTTAGATAAGTATTCATAAGCATATATATTTTATTGGTTTTATTTGGCATACTATTATAATACTAATTATACTATTTAAAATTTAATCTCCAATTCATAGTCATATATAATTTATCTTAATTTTAAATATTTAAATATTTAATGCGCACTATTGGATTTATCATAGTAAGTCAGATACAATGTCAGTGTTTTTATCATTTACCATTAGTGTTATTATTTTATTTTACATATTATTGTAATCTTAATTATACTATTTTAACTTTAATTCCCAATTCAAGGTTATATATAATTCATCTTAATTTTAAATATTTAAATAATTAATGCGTACTATAAGATTTTCTATAGTAAGTCAGATATAATGCCAATGTTTTTATCATTTACCATTAGTTCATTATTTTATTTTACATATTATTGTACTCTTAATTATACTATTTTAATTTTAATCTGTAGAGCACGTTGTTGTAGTTCTATTGAATTTTTAACAGGCTTCGGAGTCTTCAATTAGTCCTTGACTCTTACGTAGATAGATATTTTCTTTTGGGTGCTGGAGTACCTCAATACAGCTTATTAAGAACTAGCCAGTTCTTGGCATAGTTCTTTTGCTGCCATAGCAGTTTGTGGAGTCACCCTCTTATGGGCGTTACTGCATTTATACTTAAACTTAATTGAAACCAGTGCAAAGACACTATAGTAGGCCATTAACGTATCCTCTTGGGGTACATGGTAGCTGTAGTAGTTATCGTTTGTAATATATTCAATTGTGTCAAAACGAGAAATTTTTGCAGACAAATAAACTGTACAGGCCATATGATTGGGTTTCAATCTGCGCATTATGCATACCCCTATATATGATTGGGTTTCGCTTCAACGAATAGTAAATTATTCTTTAATTCTGTATGTATTGGGGATCACAAATAACCGTAAATTAATATGAATTATATTACTATAAGTATACGTTTACATCGAAAGTCTAGTCAGATATATTACCTGTGCCTTCTATCATCAGTATATCTTTTAAATATGTTTTTTTACATATTATTATAGCTTTAATTATACTATTTTAAATTTAATCAGAAACTTATATTCGTATATAATTCATTTTAATTTTAAATATTAAAATATTTAGTATTTATTGAACACTATGGAATTTATTTTGAATAATTTCTCAAAATCCGCGCTGAATTTGGCAAGTCGTATAATACACCCTACAGTTAGGATAAGTCGTATAGTGTTAGTGTTAACTACAGCTAGGAGGTATCTATGGGATTTTTATTTGCTTATTACTTTTCATTATATATATATATATTTATTACTATATATATATTTGCACTTCCTTTCTTTGCTATACTACCTAACCGCACCTATTTCCTGTACCCTGATTGCATCTGTTTTCACTCGAACTTGTAAGTTTCTCTCTCTTTCAGCACTATTATGACAAGGAGTGGGTCTCCAAGGAATGAGATAACCGGAAGTGATAATTATATTATAGGGTGCGATATTGGCGTGTTCACTCGACTGACCTGTCTATTACATATTTTATCTGTGTGCATTAATCGAAGTTACACGCAATAAAAAGGTACGAAAGGAATATTATGTTAAATAATTCTAATAACATAACCCTTCAAGTTTAGACAGATTCTCTTTCTATACAACCATATGCTGATATTTAAACTCTGTTCTTTCCCTTAGTTTTGCCATGGCGTCTGCCCCAGTAGATACTACGCAGCGCTTAGCAGCGCTAAGGGAATTACTACAGAAAGGAACGGAAGGAAATGAGAACGTGGATGCTATGATGGTGCCTCATGAGGACAGTCATATGGTAGGGATGTGTTAGGTGGGGGTGGAGGAAGATAGGAGGGAATAATAGGTTGTATTTAATTATGTTTTGATCGAAGCTGCAATTCAATCTAATATTATTCAATCTAATCTCTTATTTTTTAATCTAATCTATTGTTATTCAATCGAATCTATTGTTATTCAATCTAATCTATTATTATTTAATCTAATCTATTGTTATTTAATATAATCTAAACTTTACCATGATCCAATTATATTTTTCAGAGTGAATATGCAGCCAGTCATTTTGAGCGACTAGAGTTTATCAGCGGCTTTTCAGGATCTGCTGGTAGGTTGGAAAGATTTAATTGGCTAAGGGTTTTATATCGTCCTTATTAGTGGTTCTGCATCAGTCATTATCAAACATGATTGGGCTTTGGTTGGTATAGATTTATCGCATTGCAGGATACATCCATGTAAATGAAATATGACATCACACTGACATCTACACTTGGGAATATATTTACACTCCTCTTCAAAAGTGCTTTTAAAGGTCAATATTTTTAATAGAGATAGATGATTGGACATATTTAATATCACTTACATAGAGCGGTAAACAGCCACAATATTATTATTATTATTAGGATTGATTGATTGACTGGTGGATTGAGCTATGGATGTATTGAAATGTGGAAAAAATGGCTTCACTGCCAGACTATTGGTCAATGACTTATGATAGTAATTGACTTAAGAGAGGTATTGATGAATACTGCTTATGATATAGATCTACAGTGTACTAGTAATTGGTAATTATTTAGGGTAATGCTTTGATTGGTGCGTGTTCCCTGCCTACCATATATCTCATTTCCATTGGTCAATAGTCATGAGATAGAGCTATAAATTGCCCCCTACAATTTACTGCAATCTAAGTGGTTTCATTTCTTACTGTCGTAACTGCAGACTAATAATAGATAGATTATTGGTCTTTAGGGGGCCTAATAGGTATGTCATGCACTATGCTTACACGTTATATGGCCCATATATGGCAATACAGGATCAGCCTTAGTGACTAAGGATCATGCATACCTGTGGACAGATGGACGTTACCATTTACAGGTTAGAAGAAACAATATTATTGGATGACAGAGAGGATAAAGAGAAGAGAAGAGAGAATAGAGTAAGAGAGAGAATGAAGAAAGAGCAATAGATATATGTATGTGTCAATGAAAATACATGCATTTTTCATAGCACTGAACACGTGTTCGTTGCTAGGCAGCAACACAGCTTGACGCCAATTGGACACTAATGAAGGCAGGACTGGTTGGTGTGAAAACAATGGAAGAACTTCTAAAAGAGGTATGATTGTATTGGCTGGCTATACACCATCCATCTATATATGGTTATTATGATTGTATTGGCTGTCTACGCACCCATACATTTATATATGGCTACTTCTACATCCCCTCAGTCATTGTGCTACAACCTTATAATTGGCCAATGGGCATAAAGATACATATATGTGCACGGTTTACGACCCGTTATATGCCTGTGAAGCCACTTAACAGTACTCCAGCATGCACGTGTACACAATCTGCTCATGACGTAATTATGATGCAATGACTATCAAAGGGAGGTAATATGTATTTAAAATTTAGTGCCCTATATGTATGTTTACGTCACGTCTGTCGGCCTTACATATATCTACCGTGTGTAGAGATACAACCAGATTATTCTAACAATAATTAAAATTTATATTGTCTTAGCCAATCAGAAACAAGGGATTGAAACTTCTAAAACTCATGTATGTACTGCTAGGATAATTAATTATCAAAGGATTATATGCCCGATATAACGATCCAATCATGTATTCCCTTTTAGTCACGGCTTGCCTCTCATTGTGCCTTTATCATGATATCCATATTGTCGTTATCCAACCATTAAGGAGATCGCGAGAAACTAACCAATCAGAGTAGACACTTCCAGAGATCAAAAGAATTGGCTTGGATCCATACTGCATGTCATATGGTAAACCATACCTTCTATATCTAGTAATATACTTTCTATATATAGTCATATACTTCCTATATATGATGGTATAAACCAAGTAATGTTTTATGTAGCATTACAATTACAATTATCTCTAGGAGTCTATATATCATATATAAGTAGGTGTGTATATATCATATATAAGTAGGTGTGTATATACCATATATAGGTAGGTGTATATACCATATATAGGTAGGTGTGTATATACCATATATAGGCAGGTGTATATACCATATATAGGTCGGTATATATACCATATATATATTTCATACTCCAATTTTCTTTCTCTATCGTTCATCCAATCATACCAGTACAATTATAATGCAATTATAATACAATACAATCATAATACAATACAATAATAATACAATACAATACAGAATCATACAATAAAGTCCAGGAGGAACTGGAAGCAACCAATCAAAAGTTAGTACCATTGTGGACAAACCCCCTAGACAAGGTGTGGATTGGCCGGCCCTCCCTGCCTAAGGACAAAATTGTAGTGCATCCTATAGAATTTACAGGTAGTGTTGTGAAAATGTGTAAATATTCATTAGAATTTCAGACAAAAGTATTAATTGAACCCCTCTTCTCTATATTACACTATAGACCCCCTATACTACACTATAGACCCCCGAGATTACACTATAGACCCCCTATAGACCCCCTCTTTACCTTTCCGTGCATATTGCGATTCTATTGGGGAATATTTCTTTAATTTTGCTACACCTTGTTTCCTATTGGATGCCCCCAAGGTATGACGTGGCATGATAAAGTAGAGACGGTGAGGATGAAGATGAAAGAGAAGAAGTGTGACGTATTGATTGGCTCATGTCTAGACGACATTGCCTGTAAGTAGTGTGGATGTAGTATAAGATAGGATAGGGTATAGTATGATATAATATGATAATATATAGTATATATATATAGGTAATTCTAGTACCCCTCTGATGCTAATATGACGATATTACTATTTAACCTATTTCCTAATGACGTCAGGCTTTCTATCCCAGTCCTGTATTCTACTATATGTATATCTTTCTACTATATATATATATATCTATCTGTTATATGTATTGCAATGCATCCTTAACGTCATAATGACCTCACAGGGCTGTTTAATGTGCGGGGTAGTGACGTAGAGTTTAACCCTACCTTCTATGCCTATGCCATGATCACCCTAGACTCCTTGACATTATACGTCGAGGGGGACAAGGTGGATGACGAGGTAAGTCTATATATGGTATAATTTATCATTTATAACCAGGATCCCATTGGTTAACCCCTTTATTCTGCAGGTACGCGCCCATCTGGATGGAGTTGCAATTAAACCATATAAGGACATTCTTACTGATATGAAAGATAAGGCTCCGAGCCTAACGGTATGTACTATATGCATCTTTTTCTCTCTCCCTCTCCCTCTCCCCCTCTCTCTCCATGTACTATTTATCTTTTATATCTAATCAATCTCAATCACCAATCACACCCTAAAGCTATACCTATCAGCTGTCTATACCTAGTCCCTAACCAATCATATTGACCTATGTCTAATCTCCTATATACAGAAACTGTGGGTTGGTAATAAATGCAACTATGCACTGGCCAGTCAGGTTCCCAAGGTGAGCATTGCCCGCTAGTGTATAACTAAAATATATCTTCTATGTATATCTATATCTATGTATATCTATATCTATGTATATCTATATCTATGTATATCTATATCTATGTATATCTATATCTATGTATATCTATATCTATGTATATCTATATCTATGTATATCTATATCTATGTATAAGTATATCTATGTATATCTATATCTATGTATATCTATATTTAGGTATACATATCTATATTTACATATTATGGTTGCATATATTTCTCTCCATCATAGTTATAACAACTCTATTTATTTATTTTATAATTATAATGTAGTCAATAACCACCCGTATATAATATCCTAAACATCATCTGTTGGCTCGCTAAATTCCCTCATTTACAATAAATTTTCAGAATGAAAATTATAAAAAACCCCCTGGCATACATTAGAGATTGCGTGACTATTGAGTATTCCCACGATAGGACCTCATGATATTGAATATTATAAACCCCCCCATATTTACTATATATTATATATTACTATAATAAGACAAATTACATTTTAACTGTTTCAACTATAAGATATGATTAGCCTTAGCTTACCCATCGTTCGATAATTTTATTATTTTAACACCGCGATATAGGTTTACTATTTTAACAGCCTAATATTATACGTTTACTATTTTAACTGCCTAATATTATATGCTTATTATTTTAACAGCCTAATATTATACGTTTACTATTTTAACTGCCTTATATTATACGTTTACTATTTTAACTGCCTTATATTATAACTGCTGTGGTATTAACTACTCTCCTATCCTATCCTACATTATGTAGCCCAAGGTATTGGTGGAGATTACACCTATGACCAAACTAAAAGCAGTAAAGAATGATGCAGAGCTAGAAGGAGCCAGAAACTGTCAGATTAGGGACGGGGTCGCATTGGTAAATATGGGGGGGGGTCTATAGGGTAAATATACGGGGGTTTATAAGGAAATGTTCAGTATATGGAGGGGGGTCTATAGGTATATACTATGTATGTAATTTAATATAACCTATCGCACGTGCTCTATCTTCCGCTTTACTATGTCTTCTCCTATCATATCACTTCCTTTTATTTTATTGGGTCAGCCAGCCACTCATCTCTCGTCTATAAATACATATCTATATATAATTCTATCTTTGGCTCTACAGGCTAGCTACTTGTGCTGGTTGGCCGATCAGGTTAAAGAAGGAAGGTCATTGGATGAGGTGGACGGGGCCGACCAATTACTGAAGTTCAGAGCGTGAGTACCTACCAATCACCTGGCTACTTCATAATGTTAACTGTATATTGGCCTAACTCTACCCTCTTCCTCTCCTTCTCTCTCCCTCTCTCTCTCTCTCTCCCCTACCTACCCTTATACAGTGAACAAAAACTGTTTGTGACGCCATCCTTTGCTACTATCAGCTCTATGGGACCTAATGGGGCTATCATCCACTACTCTCCTTCTAAGCCTACTGCGGCACCTATCACTGCTGACTCCCTGTACCTCCTAGACTCCGGAGCACAATTCTTGTATGTAACC
>NAOQ01000579.1:35240-46349 GCA_002751075.1 Ichthyophonus hoferi
GCCAAAACACCCATCGAGCCAATCATATTAAGCGCCACTAGTAAACAAAACAAGTGACGCAATCATAGCCAATGATAACTCTTAACCAACCAGCCTATAAAATCGTATTACTCGTCCTGCCTAACATTTTCACATCCTGTAGCCCTACCCTGATGGCTTGAATTCATACCTGTTTATTTTAGTAATTACATAGATCCATACATATTCATACTAGGACAATTTTTCTTTCGTCCTTTCCTATGTCCTTTGCTATGTAGGTGAACCTGCCATTCTGTTTCTCCATTCAACGTCTTGGCGCACTTGCTGCATTCATATTTTTTCCATTGCACCTGTGTGTTTTCTTTTTCATTCATTGCTTTGACAAGTTGTGCTGCTAGGGTGGCGTGTGGCTCCCCAAACGTATCTTGCTTACATACCGGTTGACCTGATAGGAAGCTATGTACAACTGACATAGCAGTGGCCAACACCTGATTATTCCAGTTGGACATATTGGTGGCATCTAAAATATAAAGATAAATATCTTTGGCTGAGTCCTCCCTCTTATCTATCTCATCAGTCAACTTTATCCTTTTTCGCCTATCTTCATTATATTTATTGGTGCAATAATCTCCGTGGTCCACCTCAATCTCCTGGTTATCGTCCCCATCTATCTCTATATTACTAATTGTATGATCACTTGCACCCACATAACCCATTCCATCTCTCTCTATCTCTCTCTGTTCCTTTCTATCTTTCATAATTAAATACACGGATGGTGCAAACCTATTTTTAAGCCATGCAACTTGTCTCTTTGCATATCGTCTAGTAGCTAGTTTCATTTGATCAACACATTCTTTCAACAATGACTCCAGTGATGCTTCTTTAATATCCAAGGAAGTGTCAGTACGGCAAGGTGGGGAATGCAGACCAGCCTCATAACGGGCATGAAAGTAAGGATATAGTTCTTTAAATCCTATGTTTTGAAGGGCACCACGCGTAAAATCCGGAACTGAAAATGGAAGAACATAATATTGGGAAAGAATGATAGAGAGGGAGGTGTAGAGGAATAAATGGAAATAAAACGTGTGAGTAAAAGACATGGGCATAATGGGAGGTGAGAGGGGAAAGAAAGGACAAGAAAGAGATAAGGAAAGGGAGTTGGCACGCTGGCACTGATGAATGACGGCTGGGTGAGGTTATACGTGGTGCTACATAAGTATACAATGTTTATAAATATAACCCTGGTTATGGCGTTGGCTTTCAGCCTGTGTAGTTATTACGTTACTGTGTTTTAATTATTATCTTACTATGTTGTAGCTATTATCTCACTCGTTATGAATGGCAGCTGCAAGCAGAATTTTTTTTAAAAAAAGCAAGGAAGTTTTAATTAATGTAGCTGCAGAACAACAACAGAGCCTTTTATACTTTCCAAATATAACATACTATATATAGACTAATTGATAATCCAATTATTAATAATTAACCAATTCAATGTTATCATTGGCCCATGAAATATGCTATCACTTTACACTATACGTATTTTCTCGGTATAATGAGATTGAGAGAGAGAGAGGAGAGGGGAGAGTAATAGGAGAATATAGATAGAATAATAATAATAATAGGGGCGTGTGGTAAATGAATACCTATACATATATCAATTTCAACAGAAAAGAATGTTTTTTTGGAGGTGGGGGTAGAGATCTTACGGTGATTCGTAGGCAATGAACACCACACTTTATACATTTCCTCCAAGGCCCCTTGGCACATCATATCATCCACTCTCCTGTCTAATACTGGGCCTAAGGCAATTGGATCTCGATCCACCCATAGAAGGAGAGTGTTCTTATAGCGTAATTTGCATCTGATTGGCCAAACATCAGGTGGGTGAACAAAGATTGGTTGGTATACCTACCTAGCCACATATATGTATAAATGAATCTATGAATAATGATGTCATTCTTACCTAATTATAAATCACTTAAATAAGTAATTAATATTAAAGGATTTATTAGATATTACACCATGTTAATGTTATAATTACCTAGAATAATTCACGATTCTATATGTCAGGATGTAAATAATATAAAATAATACAATATAATATCATCTAGTAGATGTAAATATCATCTCACATTATCTATAAAAGCAAGCATATGTACACACATACTCTCATACATACGATGCATATAGCATCATTTATACGTATAAACATACTGCACACACCCCTTTTCCTGTTGATTCTGTTTATCCAACCACGTGCTGTATGGCATACCAGTCTGTCTGTACACTTCCATGGCACGTCTGATTTTCCGCCTATCATTTGGATGCAGTTTAGCTGCAGTAGATTGATCCACACAATTCAGTTCCTCCCAATCACACTCTGTCTCCTCAGTGTCGTTGTCAGATTGGTCTGTATCACCATGGCAACGCATTAGATATTTAGGGGATATGGTGAGGGAGCCAAATGAAGAATAAGCCAATGGTAATGAAGAATAAGCCAATGGTATTGCATATATTCATTTATGTACATATACAGAGACGAATAAGAGATGTCATAATTGAAAATTATCCATATCTATTTTAAATACACACACACATACACATAATTATATATATATATATATACCAAGATGTATAGGGAAAGGAAGAATAAATATTCTTTAAAGGAACAGGATAGATTTAACATATAGGTGTAAGGAGGCTAAAGAATGTATAAAGTCATAGTTCAAAACTAAAGGAATAGCTACCAATAACATCATCTGTAATCATGTGTTCCAGTGGTGATTGGTAGAGAATCGAGTCTATGTAGTAACTGGTTCCCCCACATAGAATAGGAATATGTCCTCGTAATCGGATCTCCTCTATCTGAGAGGTACAGGGTCAGGCGTGTGCATGACTTGAGCGTTCAATCAGATACGCTTACCAATGAGAAGACAAAAGGTATCCAGTAATTCTCTAGCGCTAAGATTATAAGATTAAGGCTGTAATAATAAGATCTGGTAATTCTGAGAATTATTGCAAGTGAGATATCCCCCAAGCCGTCCCCCAAGCCGCCCAATAATATCATTCTATCTAGATCACATCCATCAATGGCCTTCACTTGGTCTAAAATAAAAGTCATGTCACGTGTAGCTTGCCTAATTTAGAAGATTAAATTTGATCATGCGCCAAGCACTACAAAGGACAGCATGGTTTACTCTCGGATTCCCACTTTCTAAAATAAATTTTACCCATTAATCATAGACCTGCCATCATTTAACGCCATTACTTTACAGGTCCGTTATTATTTACAAGATAAGTTTTACTTCTACGTTAGGATGCAGTGATATTATATATTATATTAGACATAATAACGTTATGGAATAAAAAAAGAAGGGGTAAGAAGTGAATGATACCATGAATTATATATACAGGTACCATTATCCATACCGGGAAATAAATATTTATCTCCATTTCTCATACATACAAACACACATACATGCATACACACATACCTACATACATATATACCTACATGCATACATACACACATACAAACATACATATATGCTTACATACCTATATACATACATACACATTTACATACATATATACATACATACACATTTACATACATATATACATACATACACACCTACCTACATACATACATACCACCCCTCACTCTTTCCACCTTCTTTATCTTTTTCTCTTTAAATTTTACTAGCCAATAATGCATTCCTCTATCGTTTAAAGCATCAGTAATTACACCAGGTTAATCCCCGTTAAAAGAGAATCATTCCCTTTGCCCCTCTTTCTCTTCCTATATAGCAGGTCTATAGACTGCCAAACCATACACTATTATATCTATCACACCCTCATTTCTCAAGATAAACAAGCCAGAGCAGCAACCGTTACCACCTTTCTAAGTGCTAATTCCCTAAACTGTACAACAGTAAACTCCTCAGTGGGAGCTACAAAGTTAAGGAGGTGATGTGGTACACGTAATCGTTCCTCTGGAGTGACCTTATTAGTCACTATATCCAGACCTAGATACACCTGATGAGAGATTAGGTATAGAATGAGAAAGGAAAAAAATAACATTAACACCCTCCTCCTATAATTTTTCTATCGATTTCCCTGTCGTAATTTGTTTTCTTTCTTTTTCTTTCCACTCACAGCACAACTCCCTCCATTTCTACATGTATTATTCATTTATTATATACACTGCATGGTTATCTCGTACACATCAGTACACATATCCCCCCAATAACCAATACCAGTATATGTATATATATAATCTCCCATCCTCTCCCTCTCTATTTCCTTTATATTTTAATCATAACCTGTCCATACATGTCCTTTCTGATATATATACTTTCATATCCACGCAAAACTACAGTGTCTTTTTCTCTCCTCCCCTGTCCCACCGCCAGCACACACCTGCATAGAGTCAGTACTAATGATCTCACCACCAATGCGCTCTGCTATTTCTATGGCAAGTTTGGATTTACCTGCCCCTGTACATCCCATTACTGCAATAATACAAGTCGATACGACAGTCATGGTTGAAATTACTATTATACCTCCCGAAGGGATTAAGGATGTAGGATATGGCTTATTGTATTACAGTCGGGGTGTATCTATTACATGTATGTATGGTTTATTGTACAGCTGTGTCTTTACTGTCATAACTTAGTATATATATATATATTCTACTTGTACGTTCACATGCACATATGCACTGTTAAACGAATATAGAAAAGGGTAGGCTCAGTCCTTTAATGATCATTAAAATACAAGTTGTTTATTGGCTATATTAAACTAATACATTTAAACTTATCTTTTCTAAATAACGCATAATGTGGCGACAATATTATGCGGCATGCATTTTATTGGTTCGGCTATTTAGTAAAAGTTTACCAGTCTGGATGGAACGACATATTCGGGAAAAAGCCACTTGCATAATCTTTTTCGGCTTATAGTGTATTTCTCTTAGTAAATAATATTATTAATTGAAATATAACAATAAAAAAATATAAAAATATAATTTTTATGACGTTTAAACCAGTGTAAATTTATCTATTCAATTAGGTGTCTCGAATTAAAGAGAATATCTCATTGGCTTTACCGGGGGAACTTGTAATAATGTCGCTTATCGCATTATGACTTGCCACTAGGAATTGTCTAAGAATAAATTAAATTTAAGGTGGGCGTAGCGGGGTATTTTACTCTTATGCAATCAATCAGTACATAGGCTTTTTCACAATCTGAAACTATTTTTAGTATTCTGAAAGCAATATTAAAAATCATTCAGGCAAGCCCACAGACAGTATGTAGTGAGTGGTCTGTATAGTTGCAACCGCAAAGCTAATTACAATAAGTTTGACATTTTAATTAGACTCTTGACCTTTCATGGCATAAATACGAATATACTGGGAATAATAAGTCGAGGTAAAAGGGTTCATGTAATCTCTATTCGTTTAGACGGAGAGAGAATACCGAATTAAGGGGCGTTTAAACGTGTCCCTTTGCATACACAGAGTATAAATGGACAATTTGTTTTTATTGAAAAGCCAGTAGGACTTGTCTCAGGCAGAATACCTCTAAGCACCGAGTCAATCAAAATTGAGTCAGTAATGATGGCAGAGATCTCATGACTATATACCTATAGGTTTGTAGTTCACAAAATGAATTGGTAAACCTCCAGATGACTAGTTGCCTAGAGTACAGTAAAGGTATTGTAGGAACTATAAATAGGTTCTATTTATGACAATATCTCTCTTGTTTGTCTGCGGTTGCACTTAGAATTCTTTTGACTTGGTTTAATTCTCTATTTACAATTACAGCTACCATTCAAAACAATGGGTGAGATAATAAATAATTAACCAGACTGAAATCGACAATAACTACTGCTCTGATAAATATCCTGCTACTATCTATGCCACGAACGCGTATTTTATTTTTTGAGGAAACCTTGAATGCATTTGTAGCAGTTTAAATTTGTGCGAAAAGGTTAATACCCAGTTAATTGATTGCAAGAATATGATTTGACTGTTGAACATCTATAGCATATTATTAAATGTTTGTGAATGCCCAGTACAGATGTTGATTGCAAGAATTGGATCTGACCGTAGAAAAAAGTTAATCTGTATCCTATATCCTATCATTACCCTCCCTTAGATAACAGCCCCATTATGTCTTCCGTTCTTATGGCCTCCTCACTATCCTCTTGTAAACTCGCGTTACTCAATCACTGTAGCCCTGGTGACGTGCGTGTGCGAAGTGAAGGTATTTTTTGTTGAGAATCTCATTGGTTGGATCATGGAAGGTCCCCATACAGCAGATTGGCGTTCAAGAGCCAATTAGGTCTTTAAACAGGTCTATCGGTTAGTTCATATCTTCCAAATATATTTACTAAAAACTAGTTTTTGAGTGAAAGAAACACAAACCCAAGGCCTCATACAATAATAAAGACCCTATTCAGTTATATAAAACTCTATGTCACAAGATCGCTAGCCAAAGATGAATAAGTAAATAAATAGACTCAATCGTAGCTCAGATAATAGGTAGATAAATGATCATGGCTCATGATTCATGGAAAATTTTTACATAGATGGTTCATTGGAAAAAAGAATGCACGTAAAGCTGCATAAACCTCTTAGGCCTCATCCCCAATTCACAAAGTGGTAACTTTGTATTGATGATGCACATTCCTCATCAGGAAATTATGCTTGCCCATGCCTACGCTTATGTGGAGATAGGTTACCAGGATTTATAATTATCTATATCACCTCAAATATTAGAATGTATCAGCACACTTAAAAGTGCTAATAAATATAGAATTTATCAGGTAGCGTGATGAACCAAAGGTCTGGATAGATTAAAAATATGGAATGAGTTGGTGTTAAAATCCAATTATACCAGATAGTTTCATAGATAAAATATATTGTTCCATTGGCCAATATTTAATTGGTAATGAGCCAATAATAATGAAATCACTGTTGAACTTTTAATATAAAACTGATAGTAGACTAATGAAAATCAGATATAGTTGTAGTTGTGGTTTGACGTTCTTGAAATGTCATTACCCCCATATTGAAAGGTTATTTGGTTTTTAGATTTTAGTTTCCAGAGTTCTTTTAATTTGTCGCTCATTTATTCTAGTACAAAATGGATTCTTTGCTAGAAGATAAAACTGTCACTACGACAGTTGCTGAACACCCAAAAGATGAAACTGTCATCGCGACCAGTACTGATCATCTAAAAGATGAAACTGTCATCGCCAAAGCTACTGCTGATCCGAATAAAACTATTTCTCATTGTTTTAAAGTAGGTGAAGAGGCCTGTGCTATCTCTACAGTATGCGTATATTCAGATAGAGCAGAAGTAGCCCGTAAGGTCCAGGTTGAATTGACCCCTGGTTTCCATGAAATAACAGTCGATGGTCTGCCAGCTACCATTATTGCCGACACGATTCGTATTAGTGGAGGGAAGGGGGCCGTAATAATTCATGAAGTTTCTTTCTCAGATAGATTAGTTAATGACCCACCTGATGCACAAGCTGGGGCTGTTTTGTTGGAAAAGAAAAATAAAGTCCAAATGGAGATTCTTGAAGTAGAACAGAATCGTAAACTACTAGATGGTTCTCTGGATTGGTTAGATAACTTTTCCGACAAAGTTTGCGATCAGCTTACAGCACAGACACACGGGAATTCTCTTCTCACAGGCGGCCACTCTTGTATGGATGGTGCTCGGGATTTCCTTATGTTCAAGCTAGAGGAAGGTAAACGTATTCAAAATGAAATAAGACAGATCAATGAGAAAACAAAGCAGCTTAATAAAGAATTAAGTGACCTTACCTTTGCTCTCAATGAGCGATGCTGCCCGGGTAGCCGTTCAGTTCGTCAGGTAACAATACAAATAGAGGTGGAACCTGGCAATGACTTAGTCCAGGCACAACTATACCTCACCTACGTTTGTTACCATGCATCTTGGTCAGCGCGGTACGATAGCCGTATTGACTCCAATAATTTATCCATGCAGCTAACATACAATGGTGTGGTTACTAATAGTACGGGTGAAGACTGGAAGGATGTGAAAATTTCCTTGTCTACTGCAGAGCCATCTATAGCGGGATGTCCCCCACAGCTACCTACCTCACACATTACTCGCAAAGCACCTCAACCTATTCCTATGAATGGCATACCCGGCTTGCCCAGTCCGTCAGGCCAACATTACGCGGCCCAACTGCGATCAACAAATGATTATGCAACCAGAGTGTCAAGCTCGCCAATGTTATTGAGTACATTACCATCTCTTACTCAAGAGGACGTTGTCGATCGCGAGGAAAGGCTTAGCCATACAGCCAACAATGGCCTCGAGCATGGCCCCACACTAGCGGGTTCTAGTGCCAGTGCAACACAAACCAGTTGTACATTTAGTATTCATAAGTCTGCCAATATTTTGTCAGATAACGAACCACATAAGGTCACTATTACCATTGTGGACCTGAACCCTACATTTACCTATGTTGCCGTGCCCAAACTAAACACCAACGCTTATCTTAAAGCCACAGTTGTCAATGACTCAAATTTCCATTTGATTTGCGGTCCAATGAACGTATTTATGGATAGCAATTACATTGCCACATCACACATGGAGAATGTATCGCCCCTGGAAGATTTTAATCTTTTCCTTGGTACCGACTCTGGTGTCAAGGTTACATATGCTCCACAGCAACCAGTTCAAGAACAGTTGGGGCTGGTAACCAAGGTGAATAGTGTAAAATACCACAGGAAAACTGTTGTCAAAAACACAAAGGGGTGTGATATTACAATGGTTATTTACGACCAGATTCCAGTTTCACGAGATACAAGGTTTAAAGTCACTTTGCGTGAGCCTGAGATGAAGAGGAAAGACCTATTGGTCCCTGGGTTAGAATGGAATGCAGTTACCAAGGAGGGAGTTGAAATGCATCTTAAGCTTAACTCGCAAAACAACCTTGAGATTAAAACCAAAATCGCGGCATCCCAGGAGATCAGCATTCCTGTGATGTTTACCGTTGAAACACCAATCGATGTAGAGATTGAACTGTTGGATTTGTAAATGGGGAATGCAATTGGCTCCTTAGAAATAGTCTGGATAGATAGATAGGAAAGAGTGTGAACGAATCGTGTGTTTTTCTGTTGACGTATATATATGCTATGCTACTATAATGGTTTGATAAATGTCTCCTTTTGAGCCTAAGCATGCGTATACATATATATTAAGTCTTTTTATTTGAAATGGTTTGCACTGTGTACATGACCAACTAAATAAATAATAATTTATGTCTTGATTCATATGTATTTTTTATAGTAAGTTTTCCTAAATAACGTGTATAATAGTTGATTGGTGACTTAAACCAGTTCCCAATATGGGCATAACATAGGTGTAGATAAACTTTAGTCAACAACATATTATTGTTGTCTGTGGGCATATGTATTTTTAGCATCATAATACTAATAAATAAATGTACATTGCAATCAAAAATACAAGGCTATTGTGTTACCTTATATTGTATTATATTTTATGTGTATGCGTGTCAGGTTTGTATTGTTATAGCGACATGCCTGTTTTCCTAGCAAATACCTAAATAGTACAATCGGATGTCATTATTCAAAAATATGGTTAAGTATTTATCCCAGTGAAAGTCATTCAAATGCACTTATAGTAGAGACCTAGGTAAAGGAGTATGATAGTGCATATATTAGTAAGTATGAGAGTTTAATTGTATTATAGTATGTATATGTTTGTATCAATCTATATATGTATTTATTAGATTTCTATGTAAGATAGTATAATGTTGTCATATTTCAGCCTCTACTAGTGTTTGGCCAAATACCTCATGATGTCATTTACAATAATACTGATTGTTTATGTAGCATTAAGCCTCTAAATGTTGAGTAGCGTTTAGAATAAGATTTCAATAATTAAGAGCTAGACATTAATTAATGATAATTGATTAATTATTCATTAATTGTAGTTAATTAGGACTATATGTTGCTGATGTGTTAGGCAACAGTTAGATTGAGTTCCCATTCCATAATATACTTCTCAAATGTTTATCCCATGGTCAACTGGTATTGACCTAAACCAACAACTATATAACCAGCAATCACAGACTTAGTCTGGATCCATGACTCTATAATATAACAATCAAAGTTAAGTGCATTACACACGACCATAAGTAGTAGCAATGACCGTTAAAAGGGAAAATCCAACTCATTCAGTGCCTAGGATCAAACGAACAAACTATAATAGAAACAGCAAATAAATTGGGAACTGTAGGAAGAAAAACAAAAACAACATGTACAGTTCTCCTCCAACACAGGTGACGAGAATACTTCAAGAAATCTCCTTGAGGACTTTGATATTACTACAAGTCCTGAATCAAGTGAAGTTGAAGAAGGAAAGCACATGTCCGTGGACATTGACACGCGGCCTACCATCAGTAGTGAAGATTCCAACAGGGTTACTAAGACCCAGTAACCTAAAGCTGCATCCACTGACAACTTCACTTCACCTAATGAAGAACCTACATATAGAACCATGCCAAGGGAGCAGAACACCAATGGTTCACAAGGTCATGGTGTTACCCAGAGACAGCAGCAACTGTTATATGGAAGTCATCCAGTTTTGTTTTGGCTTAGATCATACAGCAATTGCTCATACAATTGAAAGGAGAGGCTCCCAAAACCATCAAACCTCCCCCCACTTCCAATGAAGAGATCTTCTCAGGAAATCAACATGAAATCAGCTACACCAAATGGGTTGAGTGCATCAAAGACAAGATGCAAGTTTTTATCTGTCTACAGGCAATAGAGAATGAAAGAATGACTAACTCTCCAACAGCTGGAGAACCCAACCAGAGTGTCTCCACAAGAAGTAACAGCTAGACACTACATATATGCATCAGTCTCAATAGAGCAACATTTGATAGCAGGTTGAGAACAAGATCAATTTACGTTCTATACATGGAGAGGGATGAAAAGCCAATTGCTGACAGTTCATTGTTACTGTTAATTGAAGAAAAAACCATTATCTTATCTACTAAAGAAAAGGAATGGTTAGACTTCATGAGGCTAGCTACTGGCGCTTATGAAGATC
>NAOQ01000580.1:9912-41258 GCA_002751075.1 Ichthyophonus hoferi
CTGTACTGTATTGTATTGTATTGTATGGCACGGTATTAGCACACATGTACATATAGTTATCACCATACCTTGCTAATCCAATGTAAAAGCCCACTTTGCGTTGAAGAGAGACTATTGATGATTAGACATTAGTTAAAAGGACAAGCCTATATATGGTAATATATATGCATATATATCTATATAGATGCAAATATGTATACATTGGTAAGTCAATTAAAATAAAGACATGACATCATAAATTGTGTGCGCTTCTCCCCATCCTAGGCCAAGCCTAACCTTCTTATAAAACTTAAAATGCACTTTCTGTAGAGCTAAAATAATATTTTATCTCCGTATAAGTTCATAGATATGTGCATGTGTATGTATATACCTGTTTATATGCGCTTATATGTATACGTGTATATATGTTTGTACGTGTATGTATGTATATCTATATCTATATGTACGTGACTAACTGTACATATATATATATATATACCCACACTTACCCTCCCCCTCTCCCCTTCATCTCTTTCTCCCTCCACTTCCTCCCTCAACCCCCACCCTTCTCCCTTCACCTTGGTGTTGGTGTATAGGAGCTATTTTAGCAACATCAGTTAATATCGCGTTCTGCGCAGCCACCTCTACCGACTCATCCCCTATCCACCGTAACTGACCGGGAGGTGCATGACCTGATAGGCCAATAGCCTGAAGAGAGGCTGAGAACACCATGAAGGAAATGAATGGGTGTGGGTGTAGGAGGGGGAACGAGAGAGATGGGGTTTGAACGTTTGTAGTTGGTGTGTTGTATGCACATATATTGCTGTTTCTATATTGACGTATGGTAATGTGTGTAATTTTTAATTTTGGTTATAAAATATCTAATTTTTAAGATTAAATTAAATAACCAAACATTGGCAAAATAATGCGAATATGAAGGTATTTTTATTATATTTTTAGCTTCTTATTGTAATTGTACAGATTAAACTAATTGATGGCCGTTAATTTGTCATACTATCCATTGAATTATCTTAAAATAGATATGGACCAATAGACTCCTAGTGATTGATTACCACCAGTCGCCGCCGCAATTATACTTCAAACGTAGTGTATTATATGCATTATATATATTATGTTTATTATATTTACTGTTAAAACAGGAATATTTAATTGATTCATATGTAGTCTGAGAAAATAGTTAGTGCAGTCTGTTAGTGTTAAACGGCAATCTAAGATGATCTATCAAAATTGAACCCGCCAATGATAGAGATCCTGCAGCTATCTAAAAAGCCATTTCAGATCATGTTTTGGGTTCACATAGCAGCACATTGCTTAGGCAATTCTGCCTGACAAGTCCTGCCAACTTGTTTAATAATAAAATTGTGTCTTAACATATCTGTACTCCGTGTATGCAATGGGACTCGTTAAAACGTCTTTTAATTTGGTATTCTCTCTTCTAAACGAATACAGGTAATAGAAACGCTTCTGTCTCTACTTATTATTCCCAACGTGGTATCAGAGAAAGCATAAATAGTTTATTATATCATGGTAGTGACACCAAGACAACGCACAAAACATTGGGCAACACCCATATATCTCAGCCGTCAGGCACCAGACACCAGATGCCAGTGCCTGAAACAGAGCCAGACCTTACAACAGAGTCGGAATCAGAGCTCGCAACAGAGCCAGAACCAGAGCCAGAACCAGAGCCAGAACCCGACCGAGCAGGAACATTTAATATACAGTTTGGTAAACTTTCTCCGGCTTTTTTTTTACAATATGATATGATAATATTGAAATTTTTCAGAATCGGTTTTTGAGAAAAGGTGGAATTAATACAAGGGTTCACATAATAATTAAGGAGCAGAGACGGTCGAGCCAATACACCACTCTTCAGTCATATAAAAACTATTATTATTAATGTAAGTTATAAGAAGTCGTTTTCTGGAATTCAATGTATCTTTGTATGTAATTATATTATGTTTATATTTTCTAAAGAGGTTGAAGTACATAATCCAGATAATTCACTTGAAGGCCAACTACTAAACGGCAATCAACAAATAGTACTCAGTATCTCCGATACTCTTACAATTTTTAATAGTATATAAGGGTTGTGTCTGACAAGATTTGCGTCTTGTATTTTCTACAGTTACACTGAATAAAGCTTTTTTGTTTTGATATAGTTTTTTATTAACAGAAATAATACTTATTAGTAATATATGAATGTAGGTATGTACGTAATTAAAACACGAATATTTAATTAATTTGGGTATCTCTTTATATAATATAATAATTTGACGTTTGTGTAAAAGTATTTTCGGCTGAGTTAGCAGTAGACAATACTTGATATTAATCCGCTTTCAATAGAAGACAATGTAATGGCAGGCGTATATGCTGATTCTATCTCTAATCGTTTGTTGCATTTGTATTCGGCTATAAGTGCAGGAGGTTTTCCTGCCTTAATCAGCTTGGGCGCAATAGTGCTTATGGCACAGTTTGCTCTATCAGTGAGGGGGGTTATATTTGTGTATACGTAGTTGGACTTAAAAGTTACTAAACAATTGTGTATTATTGGTAGGGGGAAGATCCTTAGAACACTGCTTATTCATAAGTGCTCGGCTCATCAATATCAATGGGACCGATCGTAAAAATATTGTTCACAGATGATCACTGGAGGCCACTAGAATTCTCTTATCTTGTCTAAATGATCTAATGCTATTTTTTCCTAATCTGATTGGCTCAATAGCTACTTATCTCATTTAATTCTAGTGCTCACATTCTATGTATTGATTGACAAATAAATCTACTTTATTAAGAACGTTGATCCGCTAGTTATTACGAGAACTTTGGCTGATCTCTATTTTCATTTGTAGTTGAAGGATTTTGTATATAGTTATAATCGTTAATATTATTAGCAATTGTTATTACATATGTAGCCCGGGAAAATAGGAAAGTACAATCTATTGGAACAACCGCAATTCAAGATGATCTATTGAACTAGTTTGCAGCCAATTTATTAAACCTTTCAGATAGCATGTTTTGGGGTACAGATAAGATAACTCAATGATGAGGTATCCTGCCTAAGACAAGTCCTGCAACTTGTTTAATAATAAAAATATTTTTTGGCCTATCTGTACTCTGTGTATGGAAAGGGATACGTTTAAATGCCCCTTAACGTGGTACTCCCTCTCCTACTAAACGGATATAGGTTACAGGAGCGCTTCTATCTCTGCTTATTATTCCTGACATGACGGCAAAGCAAGCCTAAATAGTTATCATGGCCACAAAATCAAATATTTTAATTAAATCAGCAATCTACGAATGCCGAGAACACCTCATTACAACCCTACATCTATCTACTGACCTCTTCGTGTGAAGATTCAATTTTATTGCATCTACACAGTATTCAAATCTGCATTTGAACTATCAACATTTCCAGCCTCAAAATGACACCAAGTTAACGTACAGAATAACTAGGCAACTACCATATATCACCTCAGCTGCCAGACGCCAGAAGCCAGGGCCTACAACAGAGCCAAAGCCAGAGCCAGAGCAAGCAGGAACATTTAAAATACAGTATGGTCAAATGTCTTCCATTGTTTTATGCATTGGGTGGCATGCCACAGTCGCCTCAGAATGTCAACAGAAATTCTCCGGTTCATTTTGTGAGTCGTGAGCCTACAGCTAAGTGGTTACCACATTCTCGTTCTTTTCATATTTCTTTTCCCTTTGTTCATGGTTTTTATGCCCTAAGGGAAATAATCCGTCTAAGGGGGAGTGTTAAAACAAATATTTAATTAATTTAGGTATTTATATGGCTATAATTATTTAATATTAATAGCTATCTTCGGATTATATTTATAATATAAACAATTATACAAAAGATATTTATGATAGGTGATTAATATAAGGTAGCTATACTTCATTACTTTTCTAGCTGTTTATTCTTATAAAAATGGCTGCTATTCCAAAGGAACTTATCCGGTAAAGGGGACTGCGCATTGCACCTAATTCAAAAGAGTAGACCAGCTACATCAGTACTGCACGTGGTGTGCCAAACCATGATTATTACAGATGTAGCTTGGGAAAATAGATTGTGTTATCTGTTCGATCTATTGGTGTGGAATGGCATTCCAAGATGATCTTTCGAAATTGAACCAGCCAAGGCAGCCAAGGGTAGATTGAAGTCGTGTGACAATATGATAAGCCATTTCAGATTAGATGTTGTGAAGTCCAGATAACTCGTTGCTTAACTGACTTGTTTAATAATAAAAACATAGCTTCGCATATCTATACCCAGTTATGCAAAGGGACACGTTAAAGCGCATCTTAATTCGATATTCTCTCTCCCTCTAAACGAATGTAGGTTGCAGGAATGTTCCTATCTCTACTTATTATTCCTAACATACATATGTGTGTATTGATCCAAACTATAAGCACACAGAAATTAATGGTTTTAAACGACTTTAGTGTAATACAAATTCACCATCTATTGGCTCACAAACATATTAACCAATCATAAACATGCATAAGCAAATTTAAAATGGCTAGTACAATCAAACCAAGGGTGTAACTAAGCATCAATTGCGAACCATTCACAGCAAAGCACATAAATTAATTTAAATTTATTTATAATTTTTATATCCCAAGTCGGGTATCTGGAGACAATCCATCAAAAGAACCCTATTTTCCTGGCCACAACTCCATTCCATCTCTTCCCTCCCATCTCATATCTTCAGAGACGCCAGTACACTGGTTAACTCTAGCGCCACAATATATATATATATAATTTAAATATTATATTGAAAAAACCCCTCCAAGTATTGGTGGCAATATCTATATCATATCAAAGTAGGCCTACAACTGAGTATGTACATATACTACATGCACATCACTATTTCCTAAATGAAATAACGACATAAGAGTGTGGATCTTAAAAATAGAATCTATGTAGTAATAAAATAAGAATCAATGTAGTAATAAAATAAGAATCAACTAGATATATATATATAACAGATGATTACGCATGTATGTATATAGTAAGTATATAATATAATTCTAAATTTCATAGGGCTTAAATAGATGTCCAGAAGCAGGAGCTCCCACTGGGACGGCCTTTTCCACTCCCTCTTTTCCCATCTCTGCTTGCCACTTCTGGGCAGGCATAGCAGCCAATTCATCCGCGTTGTAAGGCTTCTCCAACCCTTGTTCAGTCCAATATCCATATGTACTACTAAGCACACAGGAGGTAGCCACTTGATGGTTAGCAAGTGTTTGACGTCGACGGGATTTTGGAACGACTGCTTTGCACTGTTTGTGTTGTTTGTGCTTGTATTTAAGACCGCATGCATTGCAGCGATTTACCTGAGAGTGAGAGAGGGAAGGTTAGAGAAGATCAAACTGGTGGTTCCAGGAATAGCAATGCATGAGACGCTTTGATAATGTCTAATAATATATATATATTATACATACATGTTCCATTTATCATACATACAAACATATAAAAAACATACACAGTTATCTACATAGATGCTACTATATTATTCTTTATGCATCCATACATACACCCTATCATATCATCATACATACATCTGCAATACCTTAAATGAATATACCTTAATCAACCAGATAATATATAAAGAAATCGACTATATATTATACTTTTTCAAAAAGATTCATTCTAACCCTACAAGACCGCAACCATTTTCCACTTACCGATCCGCCAGGTCCTCTACGCCATTGGGGGGTATCTGTTTTACCACACTCTGAACATCTTCTAGGATTAACAGTAACTTTAATTGGGTCTGAAACCAAATTTTCCGCTGGAATTAGAGGTGGAGGAGGGCGTGTATTGGCTGGTTTTAATTTACGGGGAACCGAAAGGGGAAGGTGTGAGGGTTGTGAGGCTGTGTGTTGTGGTGGCAGGTATAATTTCCCACATCTATTAACATATTCAAATGGTCTCTGGGGATTAATTGCACCTTCTGTTTTAAACACGGGTCCTCTAGGGAGACCAGAAGAGCCTCTAACGCCATTAGAGCATACATTTTGAAAATTTGCAATAGGCACCTCAGATTGATTATCCATCTGGGTTGACGGCTGTAAATGTTCAGGGCATGGAGGATAACGCACTCCTGCCTGCTGTTCATTGGCCTCATCATAATTTGAAGGGCCCGAGAGCGCACGAGATCCAATCATATTCTCTGTATAATTTTTTTCTGAAATGGGATAAGAAACATCAAGGCTTCTGCTAGAAAGTTGCCTATTTGAATTCTGATCCGGGTGATAGTTGAAGTAGGTCTCGGGGGTTGAGAACCTATGTTGTGGCTGTCTGCGACCCCTATTAGGAAGTAGGGGGCGTAGGTTAGTATAGGGTTGGTATGGCTATTTGTGAAGTGTTTAACATATTTTATAAAAAAGAAGGATGCTTATAAGAAAAGATAAGAGAAAGATAAACAAAAAGACATATAGGTAGGGAAGAGAAGATGAGGCAGGATGTATATATACCATAGATAGATAGAGAAAAAAATATCGATATATAGTATAGCATATAGTGAATAGTAGTATATAGCGTAATAAATGCTATAGCGTACGTGCGACATAGAGTATACCGTATATACTATAAACAAAGAAAAAGAAATGCACATAGCATATATACATAAACAACACATACGCATATACATATACATATAGCAGTAAACATACATACCATTCAGGCCTCCATGACTCTCCCCCCTCCTCTCTTAAAGAGTTGGGACAATTCTCATTAAACCTTTCCCGTTCTAACTCAGTATAACTACCATATTGTTGCATATTATGCCCATTCTTTTGATACTCCTCAATACTGTTATCAAAATTGCTCTGTGTTTGTGGGTGCACAGGTTTCGAGGGAAAAGTATCGGGCCTCATTTCAGATATATCTAACTCTCGCAATAGCGATAGTCCGGGAGTATGCTTCATTATATCTGGCTCACTACTAGAGTGTCTTTTATAATATCCCGCATATGGTGTAGATATGTTGGAAGACCAAGGGCGATAATTGGGTGGGAAGGCCTTATTATCAGTTTGTTCGATAATTGACTGGTTAGGAGGGGGTGGAGGTGGTTCATTTTTTTGAGAATAAGAATCACCAGCCTCTGATTTGAACGCTTTATTTGACGGTGATGTCCACGGTCTGTTTCAATTGATTGCATAAACGTCAGCTAATACTCCCTCGTATGTTTTACTGCTTCATGTCTAATGTTCAAAGACAATTGTATTCAAGTCCAACATGCCCTCCGTAAACCCTTTTCGTAAAACAATAAAGTTGCGTGTTTTTCATTAAAAATTTATATTTTATATTATATTATATATAGATATATATATATATATATATCTCTCTCTCTCTCTCTCTGAAAAAATATAAAATAAAATGTAACGTATCTTAGACTTGCAAACTGCAAAAGAACAACTTACAAACTCTACGTATATTATATGCACAAACAAACATACCCGTATAACAATGTTCGTACATAAAAAAAAAATTCCTTCCCTCCCATTCCTACGGCACTACATTTATATATATATCAACCTACATAAAACATAAATTAAACAACAATGAACCTATTATCAAAATATAAAACACTTAATTATCCGTAAGTAGATGATTAAACGAAAAAAAAAATGGGAAAATAAACGACAGATAATAAAAAAACGGGGCAACGTCAACAATGACATACCGAGAGATGCTGGTATTTTCATACGGGTTATATGTGTAAGCCTCCCTTTGAATTCTGTGTGCCCCGTCTGAAGTTGCGAGGCGTGTTTCATACATCATAACGAGTAAAAGCTATTACTAGAAAGCTATGACTAGATCAATATTACTGCAATTTAATTACTAAACGGTTTTAGTTTGATTTTTAGGCTGTAGTTGAAGTCGTATAATATAAAACTTTTATTTTATTCACTCAATTGGTTTTTACGCTTGTCATCGCAGGTGTGCATAAGGTTTTTCAATTGTACAAAACTGTATCCAACGCATACAGTTTTCTTTTGAGTAGAAAAATTGAATACAAAACAACAAACCAAAATAGTATGTAGTAGTAGTACAGGAATTGGCCGTTGAAGAGAAGTTAAAAATTAAAAATTAAAACGACAAAACACCTACATGTGCGAGTGAAAGTATTAGTTAAAAGATATTTATGGCTAAGGAGCAGCTTCTACCTAACTATAAATATATACTATAAATATATACACCAGTATATTTAAACAAATATTTTAGAAAAGAAAAAAAACCAAGGCTTAACGGTGTTTAAATACAGATGTGAATTCACTACGTGCATTTATATATACACTAAAAATATATTATATACATAGTATTGTATATTCATATGAGTTGTATGCAGTGCATGTACGCATGGAGATATTGGAGCATAAGCTGGGGGCATACCCCAGATCGGGACATAATGGTCCTATCACCACATAAGAAACTACCAGAAGATCGATTTTTTGTGATCGTGTTTTTATTGGTCTATAGTTACCAATTACATTTGACATCTAGATTGAGCGGATGGCACGTCATTTATAATTAGCTCGATCAATATTTTCTTTCAGTTGATTGATGGACACTATGCTTTGATTTTCCGAATCGATTGGTATATCCAATGGGGCAATCACTGGATGGTAAACCCACACATTTTGAGGTATATTGTTATAGCAATATATAACTTATATTATAAATTAATTAAAATATGTGGATGAATTATTTAATTGATGATATATCATAGCATCTAACACGCCAGATAATATATAATACAGGGGTTCTACGCATATATAAACACTCCTCTATGACTTGTCATCTTGATGGAGAGCAGTGGTGCATTCCTATACCCAATAGAATAATGGCTTCAAGCTCATCCTCTATGCTATTGGTTTACTAAGGGACGCTTATATACCTTGTTTAACACTTTAGTCCTCTCCACTAATGTGTTGTCCGAGATGATGCAACCACGCATGATACCCTCAGATAGATACTTAGATACTATGAATTATTTATAGTATGACGCCTAAGTTATCACATAAATTGTAAGATTAACCAATGGACTATTTGCATATTATCTGTTTAACTAAATTCCGCACGAACAAAATATGATCTTTTAGTTCGCTCAACAAGATAATGCAATGACCATACATATATCTCGTATAATCTGAAAACTGAAAAACCTCTACTCCGGCATACATGCCATGAGCGGATTACGAATACTACTCCGGCTATCAAAGGTGGTCCCCCGCCTCCCATCTTAAAGTGACGAATTACCTTTATCTGAAGAAATTACTTCAGCTGATTGCCTGCAAATTGAAAAATACACCGTTTTAACAATTTACAGCTGTAACCTGTATCAACTTCCACATTTGTAAAAGTTAAGAAGGAAGGATATAAAATTTCCCGATTAAACTCGGAAACTTTTCCAAAATAGTAATTCTTTCTTTTAATATCTGCTTCCAAAAATCGTTTCCGCTAAGGTTGCAGTAATACATTAAAGTATCTGTTTTAAAGGTTCTTCTCAATAATAGAACTTAGTTATTAACTTACCTATGGTGGTGCGCTTTTACTATGACGTCAACTCTCAGTAACGTCATCGGGTCAAAATGCTTTAAGATTATTCAAAAAATTAATTGTGATGCATGCATGTCAGTTGAGTATTCAAAGATGACCTTCTTGGTTTATATTCTATGATATCTTAATCGAATAAAGAACATGTACTTGGAAAAGATAATAAACTTCACTTTCACTAATATTAACTTGCTTGAAATTTTTAATTATTTATTTTGACCTATCATGATACAAAGGAAATATAATATCCCCAAATTTATATGTACTAACTTACAGGCGGCCATCAATGTTGTGGCCGCACCGAGATTCCGAGGAGTCAGAGAGTTATGGACGCTTTCTAATACGCCGATAAGTCTGGTCGAGTCCAAGACTACTCTAACTGTTTCTCTAAGCAAAGCATCTAAGCAGGCAAAGTTTAAAAAGCCATCGAATATTGGGCATGGATGAATCTACGCCACAGAGATCATTCAACCGCATTTCAACTTTTCCATTAGCATGCATCTAAAGAATATTTCCCTATCTGTTGTAATATCACTGAGTTGGAGTGCTCCTAAAATAATGTGATTGGGTGCAAGGATCATAGATTACCTGGATCAAATTTTACCAACGCTTCAATCAAAATCAGATTTGAATATCAATATCATTGACCAATGACTTAATCTTGTCATGCTCATCACAATCACAAGAGTTCAAACTCGAACCTATCAACCCAAACATTTAAATAGATACCGAGTATCAGTTTACCTGAATCACAACTTATCAGCAAATCAATCAGAAGAGTACTGACAAAAACTCTTGAGAAGAGGGAAAGGCCCATAAGTAATGTCTGACTAAAATATTATTTTTTACCACCCTGCTTACAGATAATATTATTGAAGTCATTTCATCATTATGTGTTCCTTTTAAAATCTGTACGACAAGTATTTTCTTGCGTATTCAAAAAGATTTAATTGTCAAAATCTTGCACATGGTACTCTTTTCCTGTATCTAATATATAGATCCTTATATCAAGATACAAACAACTAAACTCAGGAGATTAAAGATGAATGTGATAATTTTTGTATCATTGGTAAAATTACTATAAACTTATTGGTCTGTGTATATGGTCATCTAATCAATCTAGCAATTGATGAATTTGAATAGATTTTTATAAATTAAGTGTTTGTTTATCCAATCAAGAACATGAACACATTGAAAATATATCTCCCAGATGTAAATAATTTTAAGTATTTATTGTATTTATTAATGCTAATCACCCTTTATCCAATAGGAGAAAAAGGACAGACTACTTCCCATCTGTGTGAATTCCCCTAAGGGAAGATATTAGTGGAATTGTTCTGAGATAAATTGTAAATTACTTATATACCACTCGGCAGCCAGTGCTGGGATCTATTAAACGCTACAAAGGTGGGCAATTGGAAACATTTTAAAGTGTGCTAAATGCTTACAAATACAGCCAATTGCTAAACTGAAACACCAAGATTATTATGACTGGTTCCAATATCTCATGTGTGAATCTTATCAGCCTTTTTGGGCCAATTGAGTGCTGCTATTTAGAGTTATTCTCCCAATGATCGTCCGAATGTAACAGATATTTTATTTTATTTAAGTTCCAATAGTGATATTTACCACAAGTGAACCAGTCGAGTCTCCGTTTAAACTCCGTACTTACAATGTTATGCAACTATTTTTCCTAGTCCATTTTGATTGGATTTTGTAATAGTATTTGTTATGAACTGAGTATGCAATCACGTGGGATTCCAGCCAATTAGGCAGAATAATTTTAGACATAACAAGATGTTATATTTATAATTCTGTACTTCTCAATTCCTTTGAGATAAAACTGCTATAGCTCTAGTTACTGTGTGCATATGTTATAGGCCCTACAGCGCCAGTTATAAGTACTCTTGTTTCCTACGTATGTCCTATTATAAGCCCAATACATGGAATTATTAATTAAATGCGTAAGATACCTTTATTTTATTGTGAAGAAAAACTCATTAAATTATAAAAGTGGGTATTCTACATTAGCGTACATATTTAATGCCATGGCTAAGTATTACAATGTTATCTTTTGCAAAAATATATGATATTTATACTTTATTCAATATTGATCTAACTCTTTATTTTCAAATTAGACTTCTAACTCAACTGCATAGTCATCAGAATTTCTTTAGCCAATCATAAAGAACACACTTCTTATAGCTAATAAAATTAGACCTTCACATCCATAGAATCTGTTCTAATATACAGGCATTGGCCAGATTATTTGAAGCCAAAAAAAAGACATGATTTGATTCATACGGTTTGTAATTTCTAAGTACTCATGAGTTATAATGGCTGATTCTTGTTTAAAACTGCTTGTACCAATAAAAAAGGGGTTTTATGAGAATTGTATGTCTTTATTTATATCCCGACACATGATGATGCTTTTAAAATATATTGCAACGGACACCAAACAAACATGATCTGAAATGGCTTTACATAACCGCGGGACCTCTGCCATTGGCTGGTTCAATTTTGATCGATCATATCCTGGATGGGCATATAACACCAACAGATTACACTGATTATTTTGCCCCAGACTGCATAAGTAATAGTATCGCTAATAATATTAAATAATTATAGCTATATAAAGAAATACTCAAAGTAATTACAAATCCCTGTTTTAATACTTTCCCTTGGCTTACTCGGATTATGTCACCTGGGGCATAAAAATATAAAGAAAGAATATGAAAAGAACCAGAACGCGATGATTACGATGATTACTTAACCGTGGGCTCCTGACTTATAAAATGAACCGGGAAATTTCTGTTGATATTTTGAAGTCACTGTGGCGTGGCATTGTATAAAATAAAAGAGGACATTTGACCAAACTGCATGCTAAATATTCCTGCCAATTCTGCCTCTGGCTCTGGCTCTGGCTCTGTTGTAGGCTCTGGTATCTAGAGATATGTGGGTGTTGCCCAGTTGTAAATTACCTTGGTGTCACGATAGAGCTGAAAATGTTGATAGTTCTAATATAAATTTAAAGACTGTGTATAAATGTACAAAAATTAATTTTTCATACGTGGAGGTCAGTAGATGGATGCAGGATTGAGGTATGTGTTTTCAATATCTGTGAATAATTGACAATAAATTTAATAGTTTTTATAACTATGATAAGCTATTTTTTCTGTCTCTGCTATCATGTTGGGAATAATAATTAGAGAGAGGAACGTTTTTTTGAATTGTATTCGTTTAAAAGAAGAAAAAATACCGCATTAATAGACATTTCAACATTTTTCTTTGCATATACGGAGTACAGATATGCTAAGGCATACTTTTATGATTGAACAAGTCAACAGGACTCGTCTTATGCAAGATGCCTAGCAAGATATCTGAACCCAAAATATATGATCTGAAATAGCATATTTATCTTAGGACCTTCTGCTATTGGTTGGTTTAATTTGATTTGAGTATTTTAAAACTGATAGATTGCATCAACTATTTTTCCAGGCTATATATGTAATAGTAATTTTAATAATATTAAACGATTATAGCTATTCCATATAATAAAATAACCCTATTTTAAAACATTCATAATAAACCAGTATTAATCTGTACGATATTTATAGTTTAACAATGGTTATTATGAACTGCTCTGTGCCCTTAATAGCATGACTCAGTCAGCCATAAGAAAATAACTGTTTACATAATAAGGTATCTAATCTGTAAATATTTGTGTAACCGTTACAGTTTCATAAAATACGGGTAGTGTTTTCCAAAACTGCTTTTTAAAAAGTTCGTTTTTCTCCATTCGCTTAGGGAAATTCCCGTTCTCCTCCTACAATCTTAAGACATGGCAAGTATAGAAATGAGCATTGGCATAGATAGTTCTTAGTTTCTTGACCTAGATAGTTTTAGTGAGTGCTAACGTTTCTGTATCCGGCGTGTCTTGGCAGTACTATATGTGACTCAAATTAATTAGATGTAGGGTACCACCCAATAACATTAGCTAATGATAAGGCTTTTCATTGTTTATGAAACTCAAGACCTGTTTGGTGTGTCTCAATCACATGGAAAATTTTGTCTTAAAATCAGATATTAACTTATCTGATTGCTATAAAATATGGTTTAAATAGATCAAAAAAGCAATTTAAAACAAGGATTGGTATTTTGCAATTCCATCAATACCTTATGCTGGGAATAATAAATAGAGACAGGAGTGTTTCTGCTACCTATATTCATTTAGAAGAAAAGGGATTACCGAATTAAGGAGCAGTTTAACGTATCGCCCCGCATACACAAAGTAGAAGTATGCTAAGACACATTTTAATTATTGAACAAGTCAGCAGGGCTAGTCTAATGTAGGATACCTAAGCAATGAGTTATATAAATCCCAAAACATACAATATGTGGCTTATTACTACAATGGCTTTTACGATTGGTTATATTGACGTGACATCAGTACTACTTTTTTGAAATTTGTTTAGATAATCATTAATTTAAGGCAATTTAACTAACTTATTTTGATAGACTTGATATATAACTCTCTCTGCATACTATTTAATTTGCATGTGTTTCGTTTATATTGTATGCATAATGAATATGGATATGATGTATAGCTGCCATTCATTACTAACTTAAAAATAATATTATATGCAATGTCTATAAAGCGTTTTCACTGAGTTTTACATGCTCATAGAAATGTTTATGAACACAAAGCATGTGTGAAAATACGGAGATATATTTTAGGTCTGCAGAAATACTAATAAATAATTCACAAAAAACTAAGAATATACTTATTAAATATTTTTTTATTTATTACGCATCTTTTTATATGCTACACAATTAAAACATATATTATGATTATTGTATAGTGTATTTATGTTAACTGCATATTATATTGTATTTTATTTATAAAGGTATTATACTATCTTTTATTTTTTTCTCAATATTTTCTGTGCAAATTAATATTCATTAATAGAATAGCGAGTAAGTTATTTCATTTTTTATAAAAAAAAGATAGTTATATGAAAGCTATTCTTGTTTTAATTGAAAGTAGTAAGAAAATATTTGCGGGCTTCAGTAATAATAGTATACTGAAGAACCGCTTAAATAATTGGGTTTATCGTGCTCATTCCTGATGGTCTATCTTTTTTGCTAAAAAAAAGTTCTGGTTGTTGTATAAATTTAATATCATCTTAGTTCTGTCGTCTACATTCTGGTGAGTTTTTTAAGGAAGTAGTTAGTGGTTAGGGCTTTATTTGGCAAATGCATATTGATAAAGAGTATTATTTTTCTGATTGTGATAAGATATGTTACTGCTGTCTAGATATTTTTTTATTCCAATATTGCTTTATGTTCCTTTGCTATATTTTCTATTTTGTAATTAATTACATTTATTATCATTATTCTGATTTTCAAAAAAAAATATCTAAAACACAGTTTTATGCAACATTTTGGCATGCTTGGATAACAAAAATTGAAGACATGTGATTATTGAAACTGCTAACAAATATATCAGCAATATAACATATGCAGTGAATGTGTATCACTATCAAACTCCAATACCCATCGGTATCAAAATATAGCCAAAAATAGAATTATAAAATAAAATCTATTATGCGTTGGTTTTGAGCACCTTATAAAGAATTAGTTTATCAGTTGGTAAAATTGTGAAGCATGTTTTTTTTTTTTAAAAAAAAAAAAAACATCCTAGATTGATTTGTACATCATGTGCCAGGAGCTTATCAACAGATATCCTATCCAGATAAAGTGGCATAGTTCTAGTCATGCAATGTTTTACAGACTAGCATCAGCAAGTAAGCATTTAAAATTGCAAACATGAAACGTTTTTAATTGAAAACATGAGGGAAATGGTTTTCTGAATATTGAGGTGATCTGTGGTCTTCCAGGTCATTAGTTTGAATTTTAACCATTGTTTTTTGGTAATACTTAAAATTGCTTTGACATTCCTGGGGTATTTGTACATATTCAAATTTTTATGTTTATGGAAAACACAAGCAAAAATGTATTGTGTGAAGTAAACAAAAGTCTCGAAGAAGCCCCGTTTATTTTTTCAGTATAATATTGGATATAGAGGTATAAAGATTCTTTTTATGTTAAGATCAACAAGATATATAAATTTTTTAACGATTTACAAGAAACGATACGAACAAAATATCCAAAATTAAATTTTGAGCTAACAATAGCATATGTAACATGAAAACAGCAACCTGCATCAGTCATTGAAATTTTGAAAAATATATTCTATCTATCCAATTAAAAAATTAAAAAACTTATTATCTAAATTAAAACTATCGATCTACTATCTATCGCTACATTCCCTGGAGGCCAAAAATCCAGCACATCCGTAGCCTGGGGTATTGTGCTAAATGCCCAAGATTTGCATCTGTATTAATGACGTCATTTATGTAGATGGAATTTCTAACACAATTTCAAACAATAAGATTAACCAATAATGAGTCTTAATGTCTAATGTTCTAAGTATAGATTATAGATTATAGTCATGTCATTTCATTGCTCTATTAAGAACGGTCGAGATCTTTATACCCAATACTACTAATTATTATTGGCTGTTATGCATAAAATTGCTCATCTACAGGAAAAACAATTCGTGAGTTTTGACGCTACAGTGATGACAGTGATAAGAATGCAAATCTACTGTGAGACATGTTAACTATCATGCCGAATATCAAATAGGTTAGACAATAAATAGTACAACACAAAAATCTTAAATATCATGATAAGTTTGTGATTCAATAAAGTTATAAATTTTAAATATTTTTACTGTAAAGCTCTATACAGAGTAACTTACTGTTGGTAATGGAATGGAGATAGAGATAAAGATTGAAACCGTAAAAAGATCTAAACGTAGGAATTCATTCGTCAATATTTTTAGCGATATAAATGGTGTGATTGACGCATACGACGTCACGAAGTGTGCCCAAGATATATAATTCAAATTAACCAATAATAATCCAGATTGATGTTTGTTTCCCAAGCCTAACACGTGTATATGTATAGGTATAGGGATAGGGATAGAGGAATAAGTATAGGTATAGGTATACGTTTATATAAATATAATTATGTATATGTATAATTAAGTATAAGTACAAGTCAAAGCTGATTGTAACCATATATATATGGATATATCTTCCATAGATGATATGAAACTCTGTCTACGATAGGGAAAAGGCTACATGTTATTTAACCACTAGCATTCGCCTGTTCATATGGTGAACGTAAAACGAACAACCTTGTAATGATGTATACAGAAAAATACATAATAGAAAAATGTCAAGTTGCAAATGTTTAAATAATATGGTGATACAATAGTAGATTGCTATCTAGCATGAGGAGTTTTTCTTGATTTGGTTCTTTTTCTTTACTGCATTAAACGCATACATGATGGCTCATTTTCACAGTATGCCAATCGTATGTCCATAATATTTTGGTTCTATTTTCAAGTGACAAGTCCAGAGAAACACGTAGGTACAGTTATCCATTAATTTTCCCATACGATATTCATAAATATATTTATTCATATAGTGTAGGTTAAACAATATTCATCATTGCTAAGATAAATAGCATAATATATTGTCAGGCTGTTTTATATGTTTCATCATACAATACTATTACTCAGTTTAAACCGAATTTTTGGGGAGTTAATAACACTCAAATGTGATCGAACAATAAATAATAGCAAAGCAAACAGATTGGACTGATTGCGATTGCTTTCCCCAACCATATAACTCGGTGGCTGGCCTTTAGTATGGACTGGCTCTTAGTTATAACTTGAATAAAGAAGTACATTTTGTTTTTAAAATTTGAGTTTTACGTTTAATTCATTAATCATCGGAAAGAATAAGAAATTCTCTATACTCTCTTCAAGTAGCAAGTTGGTGAACAGCAAAGAAAAGTGCAAATATTAAATTTACAACGGACTACACGGGATTGTTGAATTACAGCTTAAATTAATTAATGGACAATAAAGACTAGTAGTCCCCAATGTCAGACAATAGTGATTTTAGCAAAACAAAACAATTGCTTCAAAGCTCAACTTGAGCATAGTTATAATAAAACCTATCCAGTCAAGTAAGTTATCTGGTATATTGAATGGCTAAATTTTTTAATGCACTGTCTGATGAGCTAGAAAATATTGGGAGTAAGTATAGACACGAACGTTCTTGTGACCTATATTTGTTTAGAGGAAGAGAGAATACCAAATTAAGGGGCGTTTTAACATGTCCCTTTGTGTACACGGAATATAAACATTTTAAACCATTTTTAACTAAGCAATTCCGCAGGACGTGTCTTAAGCAGGATGCCTAAGCAATGTGTTATCTGGACCCAAAAACATATGGTCTGAAATGGCTTAATATTTAGTTGTAGGATCTCTACCATTGGCTGGTTCTATTTGGATAGAATCTGGGAGTATATGCAATAATAATTGCCAATAATATTAAATATTTATAGCTATGTAAAGAAACATACAAATTAATTTAATATTCCATGAAAACTATGAAAAAGGAAAATGAAAAAAAAACCTTATCATGCTAATGACTTGTAGGCTTGTCGCTCACTAAATAAACTAGATAATTCCCGATGTCATTCAGAAGTGACTGTGACATTGCACCCAATAAAATAAAAAAACGGAAGACAGTTCACCACACATTATGTTAAATGTTCCGAATCGCTCTTGCTCTTGTTCCAACTGGCCTCTGGCATCTGGCATCTGGAGCTTAGATGATAAGTGAGGGTTGCCCAGTTGTTTGACCTTGGTGTCACTTTGAAGCTGGAAATGTTGATGGCTCAAATGCAGATTTGAAGACAGTGTGTAGGTGTAATAAAAGTGAGTCTTCATACGCAGAGGTCAGTGGATGAATATAGAGTTAAGGCAAAGTTTTTTTGGCATTTTTGGATCGTTAGCTTAATAGAATCACCAGGTTTTGCGACCATAATAAACTAGATCGACTTTCTCTGCTACCACGTTGAGAATAATAAGTAAAGACACAAGCGTTTCTGTGACCTACATTCGTTTAGAGGGAGAGAAAATCCCAAATTAAAGGGCTTTTTAACATGTCCCTTTGCGTACACGGAGTACAGATATGCTAAGACATTTCTATAACTAACAAGTCAGTAGGACTTGTCTTAGGCAGAATGCCTAAGCAATATGTTATCTGGACCCCAAAACATATGATCTGAAATGGCTTAATATATGGTTGCAGGATCTCGATCATTGGCTGGTTCTAGTTTGATAGAATTGGGATGGCCGTTTAACACCAATAAATTACACTAATCATTTTTCCAGGTTACATATACGCAATAATAATTACCATATTTTTAGCTATATAAAGAAATACCTAAATTAATTAAATATTCCAACTTTAACAGATAATAGTCAGCAAAAAAACAATCTGAAATAAACTGAAAAGTTTAGGAGGTTCTGGCAGTGTCAGTTCAACAAAATGGAAAAAACTGACAGACTAACTTCAAATGCAGATCTGTACAGGAGGCTATATAAACCAAGTTGCCTTTTTCAGAATTGGCGGAGATAGTTTTATTTGGTGTCTAGATCTTTTGGCCTTTATGCCTTTGGATAAACAACCAGATACAAGAGAGACCCCGCTATGGCATCCCACACCACATCAAGGTGTTATATAATATGTTGTGTACAACACTTTTATGCATAGTTAAATAGATAGATGGATAAATAGAAATACAAATGGGTAAATTTTAAAACACAATTTCCTCTAGCCCTTGGATCATAATAGAACTCTCCTTCTCCTTCTTCTCTTCCTTCTAACTCTACAATACCATTATTATTATTATTTTCTTTTCGTCTACTTAGGCAGGACTAGAAGCATCAAATGTTACACTACAGATCATAGTCACAACTTTGACATATACGACTACCAGGGCTTTACTGCTCTGCACTCAGCTAGAAAGGGAGCTAGAGAGTGGAAGAGAGCCCCACAGACCCTTTCTATATATTATACTACTATATACACCCCCCTGCACCCATCAATGGTAGCTACTAATTCCTTACAGGAGAATTCAGCATTGCTGGCATCCTTATCAGAGGTGGCGCCAACCCCAATGCCCTTAGCATTAACGGAGCTACCCTCTATACTTTGCTTGTCTTATAATCAGTTGGTTGATTATTTTAAAAATAGTTTTTTTATTAAAAATTAGCATAAGATGGCAGAAAATAATTTTGTCAATCCCCAAGCCAAGAAGAGCCTTCATGCAATTAACCAGAGTCAGGACTACACTATGTTGCGCTCGCAGAATATTATGGCTTCTCATCATTCAACCTCTAAAAATGACATCATACTGTTGCAGCAAAAATTATGGGGCCAACCACACAAGATAAATAATAATAAATGCCTTCATTGTCTAATATATATGCTTTTTCCTGTGTGTAGTGGCGGTACTTGTAATTGATATACATAGTAAAAAATATGTTTGATTGTATAAGACTTCATTTAATGTAAAATATTAGAAACAGAATCTGGCCCAGATTAAATCCGCAGTAGTGGAGTGTGTCATAGGGACAGAACTTGTTCACTAGTGTAAGGTAAATTAGTTCTCAAGTTGTATTCGGTTCATTAGATAGTGATTGATGCCTATTCTGTTATGTTTACCTTAATTCGAAGCCTTTTGGAATCTGCATTATCAGCAGAAATTAATGCCTTTTGAGTATTTACAGTATCAATAATTTGTAGGATAAATTTTTGGTCTTTCTTAAGATATTATAGTATGCCTGGTTTGTTCTTCTGGGCAAGCATTTTCTTCTTCTTGGTCATAAAGTCTCATACAGAAAGATGGTTGGTTTATATCTCTGATTGGGCGCCTGCCTATAGAATTAATTTATTGGTTTTTATTGGAAACAGGATCTGACCCAGATCAACGAATCGGCTGTGGTGGAGTAAGTCGTAGGGTCAAAGCTCGTTCACTAGTATGAGGCGAATTTCTTGAATCAATATATCTGTTCACAGAATTGTCTTCCATTGAATCTATTCCAAACCCGAGTCTTTTATAATTTACTGTGTCAACAGAGATAGATGTCCTGTTGGTATCTGCGGTACCTGCAGAAAGAAGGACATGTGCATCTTCTATGTTGAAATATGCCAATGTTTGATGGTCTGAACCCTTTTTCTGTTTAGTCTTTCTTTTATGTTTGGCTGTAGTCCCATAAAAGGAGCTGGTTGATTTATGTCTCTGATCAAGTGCTTGCTGATAGATTTGGCTTACTGATTTTGATACTTCCAGTGGTTTAACCTGGTGGTTGGTTTTTTCTAATTATGTGCATGTTTAGAGCCATAAAAAACAGTAGAACAGCCAATGTTCTTTTATATTTAAAAAATAGCCAAGAGTATTCACTGAGTATATCAAAGCTTACGCTGTACTATGCATTATTCTTTGTTCCTTATTGATTCAGGTTTGATTTCATTGTCACTATAGTGCTAATATCTCGTGTTTATATTTACAAACTTATTTATAATCAAGTTATTAAAACAATGCCGCTACTTGCTAGCCTAATAATACGTAGAAACTTTAATGTTTTAATAATATATCTACCCATTTAAACATACTGCTGTATGTATTGTCTTAGTGTACCAAATAAATCATTATTCCTGGAATTACAGGCACCTTAAGAATCATGAGATCACATGGTGTAATCGGTAATCCTAGTGAAAAACGTTATCATAGGCTATCACAATTTCCGATTAGAAAACTGATCGTAACAGTTTTGATATTTTTGGTGGGTTAATCTGGCGATTACTGGTGTTTTCCATTCATGTACATATTTAATACTGTAAAAAATACTAGCACAGCCAGCTTGCTTTTATACCTGTAACTGAAAAACTGCCATAAATTTTATCCAGAATATCAAGACTTATGTACACACTATAGACAACTGTTCTTTCCTGGTTGTTTCAGGTCCTACTTCACCATTTGCATATTGGTGGTGTGCTAATGATTCTACCGATAGGGTTTTATCTAACGGAATTATTAAGATATCACCACTACGTGTTATCTGAATATTGTGCAAAAAACGTTAATACTATAATAGCATATATCTATATAAATTAAGGTACTATATTTGCTATGCTAGAATGCCATAAAAGTCATTATTCCGGTTGTAGTTGGTGTTCTGAAATCATAGGAACCTTAAGGAATCATGATATTGCATTTAATCGGTAATCATAGTGATTAATGTGATCGCGATCTCCGATTGGAAATGCTGATTTCAACGCAAAATTATCTTTACAGTAGCAACCTAAAGTATCCTGTTACGATAAAAAATATTATCATTATAAACATGATTGCAGATATTGCAACATTGATCTTAGAGATGCATGTCCATGTGACTAGGTAGAAAGAGGATAGGATAGAGACTAAGCATTGGTAAATAGTACCCGTCTATTTATACAGAAAGGTTATGTATATTTTAAAAGATTATGCGAAAAGATGAAAAACATGACGATTGGTGTTTAGTCATGCTATCATAGCTACTTTTTCCAGCATACAGAGGAGCAGCTTCTATTCTTTATGCTGACAAAAGTTACAATAATCGACATAAAACGACGAATTATAAGTGTGAATTTAAATTTTGACAAATTGACGATTTACATTTTTAAACAGAATCACTGAATAATATTAAAATAAAAAATAAAAAATTGTAGGAAAGTAATGATAATGTTATTTACTTATTATTTTTAAAATTTAAACTTAAAAATGCATTGCAAAGAATTATATTTTGTTAGGTCATCATTAAGAAAAAATAACATAATACTAGTTTAACGATAGCCAAATAATGACGCAGCGACTTGACAATAGGTCTAAAGTATCTTACTGGCTTTGACAGACCAATCATTGAGAAGATGTAAGCCAATAAATTGCAATATCTTATAATCAATTTCATTATATTGGCACAATCTCATAATTTTTGAATTGACGAAGCATATACAACCTGAGATTAGCATTTTATTTTAATTCGAGTGGCTAAAATATTAATCAAGAGTTAAAAAACCCATTAATATGTTAATACAGTATGAACGCAATTTAGTATTATCCAATCTATTTAATAATCTCTATAATGAAAATTAACGACAAATATGATATTTAAGCCCCAAAATTTCTTAATCGCAAATTTCCCAGATGCCCCAAGACCAATTATGATATATAAATATATTTATGCCTTTTAAGAGAGACACAGCAAGCAATACTAAGTTTTTTTAAAATGAGATTATTGCCGCCCAGATAAAATTACAGTTAATATGATCTAACATTTACGTTACAGCCCTAGGGTCGGTTAATTATCTTTCGGCTTTCTTTTTTCTTTGTGCTGTTCTTTCTGGCAATTTATCCGGATAAAAATGTTTTTATATAGCGTTTGTATTATTGTTTATTTTATTTTCTAACATAATATTTGACTAGGTTAATATACACAACATATTCCTTCTTAATTATTATTTACTATTATTGGAATGTTACAACTACGCAGTAAATTACTCTTTTACCAGCAACCAGCTCCCTTTCATAAGTGTTTAAAATTTATACCCCACCTTTTTTTTATAGGCGTATACCTATACAACATATCTTAATGAACCTATACTACACATCATAGTAACTTAATAACTTAGCAGTATAGTATATTATATAATATAGAATATAGAATTTACACGGTTCTTTTATAATGAATTCTCAATGTACCCTTTTATATATCTACTAAAGATACACCGTAGACCAATATGACATCTTGATAAGTATGGGGACTGTTCTATCATTACATTTTCCTGTACTTTCTGTACATAAAAAAGCGAATGCTGGGAATGAAAAGCACAATGATACATTCTCTTTTCCACCCAAGCCTTCCATGCTTTTAAAAGCAGATGCCAATAATATTGTGTGAGTGTGTATGCTGTGTTTGTGTTGATAGATTATTTTTCTCCCTTTTCAAGTTCATATGTTATTTATTTTGTTTTTGTTCTCTCACTCATATGTATAAGTAGTTAGGCATGTTTATTACTCACAGAGACGTGTATGTATACATGCATATATATAGTTAATTGTTAATGCAGCTATAAATGCACTGAAAATATTTAATCTTTCTTATTTCTAGTTTTTGTTCATTATGTCTTTTTTGAATTATTATTATTATTTGACTTTGTATGTAGTGATGTGTTTATTTTCATACATTTCTATATTGTACATGTTTTTTTAGAATATCCTTTTATATACGTACTAACTAAGATAAAGAGAGAAAGAGAAAGATTAATCGTAATGCAGTGTTATTTTGACAGCACTATATCCGTATTGTCACAATACTAATTTTTCTTCTCTCTATTGCCCACCCCCTTCTATTTTTTTCTTTTCTTTCTTTCCCTCGCTCTCTACAGCACACGACCTCGCTCAGACTCATCTCCCTACTCTTATCATAGACCGATCAACAACGATCTTTCTGTTAGTCGTGAACGTGTTTCATCATGTAATCCACCAGAATTTAGGTAGGGAAGGTATATGCATGTGTGCTATGTACATAAGTAAGTAGGTATGTGTGAGTGTATGTAGGTATGTATGTATGTATGATTGTGGATATGATTATATATAAGTAGATATATATAGGTCAAGATGGCTTAACTAGGTCGCCTTTTATGGTAAGTACTAATAGGAGTTCATTCTAATTGTGTAGAATAGGATCCAAGCTACCAAAAAAGGATGCTATTACGAAAGAATATACCCTAATATAGTGTTTATGCTTCATATTATGTTAATATAAATGTATATGCATTTAACTACACTAAAAGGGTGCTTTCGATTAATTAGGACATTCTATTTACAGTTCTAGTGCTTAATTTTCATTGGCTCCCACAGACATATTAAATCAGTGGCCGTAGTTGACTATACCATCCGACATGGTGACTCCCCGTACGCGGTATTTAGAGTGGTGAGTGCATTGGTGTCTAATCAGAATATGCATATATATTTATATATGTTATTTTAATTAGCCTGTATACATTTGGTTATGCCTCATATATTGGCATAGAAATATACATATAACTATAATATAATCCATTCATACTGTAGCACATATATTGACATAAGGACACTTTCATATTATGTATGACTCTTGTGTGTGTATATGTTCCTATATGCATTGACATATTCTCATATTATAAGGGAGACGAACGATATGATAGGTGATGGGTGCCATTGCTTTTGGGGCTTATTGAAGAATAAAAGTGGAAAATTGTGAGAATATTTTGCTATTTTACGCCTATATTTTGTTAGTTTGTGTTGATATTTTTTTATTTTATGATAATATTTGCGACTTTATTATTATTATTATCATATCAATGTTAGTGGATGAAAGATATTACTTAGTAATGCTATACAATTGTGCACTTATCATTATTTATCTTGCACATACTACCAACCAGTCCCTGGGTATTATTATTATTATTATTATTATTATTATTATTGCTATGATCATTAAACACGCACTCTACAGTCCCCCAATCACCAACCCGATCTCTCATTAATATTACACAGGAAGGTCACAGTACCTCCCAAAAGTTTGACGTTTATCGCCGCTACAATCACTTTTACGAATTTCATAAATCGCTCCGCAAATCATTTGACCCCAGTATGATTAGTTCTCTTAAATTACCCGGCAAACGATTTCTAAAGCTGAATAAATTTGATGCGAATGATATGGAGGTATGTAATGTTAATTTTTAAGCGGGCTAATTTTGTATTAGCTGCGTGTATATTGATTGGATATCTGGATCACATTGATGACGCAACTACGAAATTGCGACAACGAAATCGCGGCATCTTTTATCGACTGTCACCATACTAACATACCATCCTACATACAGGAAAGGAGAATAGCTCTAGACACCTTCATGCGGGCATTGGTGGAGGTGGAGGAGTTGGCATGCTCACGATTATTATTTGATTTTCTTGGGGAAACATGGAAAAGAACAGACGAGTGGGTACCAAGACAGGTAGGTGAGCGGATTGGGTCGGGTCGAGTCGGATATTTGGATGTATTAAATTTATTGGTTGAATGAGATAATTGTATTAAGATTAGTTATGATGTACATAATATATAGTGGTTGATTGGCAGTTTTTAGTTTAATCATTTGACTATAGTGGCTCAAAAGAATAAAACACTAATCTGACACCGCATTGGGTTCAGAGGGATTTTAAAATACTTTTAAGAAAATAGCTCGGTACTGTCATATATATAACATGTACCATTATATCCGCTTATACTTTGTTACGCAACCCGGTAATTATAATTAACAGGAATGATAGTGATTATTGTGATCTTTGCTATCCAATTAGGACGTAAAATAACTTGTCTTACGTCCTATAGACCTATTTTTTCCGAATGTGATGCAATATACAGTATTTAGCTGATAAATTTTAATACTCAATCATGATAGGTTAACTCTATGTATAAGATCAGTATTACTATCTAGTGTAATCTGTCTTCTGCACACAATCTATTGGATCAATCTTATTGCTTTTATCACATGATATTTTTACTTTCAATATGATAAGCGTTGCTATAGTTATTACCATACAATGGCAATGTCTTTAGTTTAATGCTCGTTCGTTTAGTTATTAGGAATTGGGTTGCTTTTGTAACCAATCAATTTTTGTTATAATTTTTTTGTTTATTTTTTAAAAAGAAAATCTAATGATAGTCACTACAGTATAGAGATTTAGTGAAAGTGGATATAATAGAAAATAGTATAGTATAGTACAATACAGTGTAATGCAGTATGATACCATACACTATCATGCAATATTCTAACCTTACCATCCCTTCCCTCCCTATCACAAGGCCCCCCACCCCCTGGATCATCCTTCCCCTCCCCGATCTGAATCAACAAAAGATCCGTTTAACTTTAACGCTACATCCAATCAGACACCGACTGCACACGTGACTTCAAGCCAATCCTTAAGCGATATAGATAGTTCTAGTAGTACTGATAGTAAATCTGATAATGATGAGAGTGATAGTGAAAGCACCGAGGAGGAGACCAATAACAACACGGCTAAGTCTCCCTACACCAATATTTATCCGTCGTTTACACCATCATCCGGCCCATCTCCTCTACAGCCGCCAATGAGAAGGTTTGTTTGTTGTTTTATATATCTATATATTTTCAAAAAAAATGTTGGTTTCTGTATTGGTGGTAAATTTTTATATTTTATCTGTTCTGGAATGTCATACGTGTGTGTGCTGTGTTGGTTGGTTATGCTGTCGTCTACATCACCACATCCCTAGAGGATACATACAAGTATATACATCAGTACATGGTATATTAAACCCTGTATATTATCTTTTTATTCTCTCCCACATATATAGTAGTTGTTATTATACTATCATAGTATTCTCTTGTGGGTTTATAGATATATATATATTGGTTACATCAAACCTGTAGCTCCTCTTGGGTAGGTTGTGGTTTGTATTTTATCAGTTTTCAAGGATTTATTCAACAATCTTATCTTAATCTATGTGGTAATGCCATAAGACATATTATATATATATACTTGGATGTTTTGTATATCATAGATGCAATGATTAGAGCGGGATATAATGAATTTGTATGCGCTAATCAAGTGTCATTCTAACTCTTTAGGAGAAGGTCCTATTTTTAATTATCTGTATGCGTCTTTATTGGCTTTAAAATAGTATGATGAGTATTATAGTTTTAAGCTTACTTTTCGATTGGATTTAAATTATTATTATTAAAATCTAAAATTTAAATAAGTTGATACTTTTTGTCTATTGGTTCTATTCATAGGCATCCACTCATTCGGGCAAGTGCGACTTTAATTGACAATTCAATTGATATAGTTAAAGAAATTATATCATGACATTATTTTTCGCAATAGAATACCTTGAACGCCACCCGTTAGTTCGTTCGAGTCAATAAGCAGTCTATCCTGATACCTAAATGTATAATACTAAGTAAATATATTCTAAATTTTATATTATAAATAAGCTGATATAGATAGAAGGCAGTAATGCCATCATTTTATTTTTTATTTTATTTTAAAAAATCTTTTCTAGCATTTTAAACATTTTAAACATCCAATCATTCCACAGGGCCCTGGCCTAATAATATTCCAGTACTAGTAGACAGACATAGATGAATATTTTGGGGTCTAAGCAGATTTTTAATCAACCAACTCCACCTCCCTCTCCCAATATACAGACGACGGGCTCTGGAGCTACGGGAAATGTCGCCAATCATCAAGCGTGTTCCCCTGAACTTGGGGAAAAAGAGAGTATGGCGTAAATTACCGCTACCTGTATTTGACTTGGATGAACTTTCACAGTTTAGCCCGGCCCGCCTCCCCAAAGTAATTACCTTAGGCAGAGAGTTTGATACCGAGAGAGCATACGTGTCGAGAGGGACCCCCAGGAGACCAGGCATTCGTTTTGTAAAGTATGTGTATGTGTGTGTATGTGTACACGTGTGAGGCTATATATTTGTATACATAATTGGTGTAATCTTGTTATATTTGGGGGTTAGGGTATATTCTGATAAAATTATTCTACCATCTCACCGTACCACCATCTTTCTTCTTCCCCCTGCCCCCTTCTCATACCAACGCGCACTTTCTCCAGATCACGTGAACGAGAGCTTCCCAAACCACCCGACGGCTTCTTTGACGTGGTCTTCCCTAGTGAAGACCAAATCACAAAACAGCGAGCATTTCTAAAAGAATTTTATAGACGGCGGTTCGAGACCCCGAAACCACATATTAACAATATAAATATATGAATAGGGCACTCACTAGTCCTAATAGTACGTTGTCATGTGACGTGGGGTCTGTGCAAAAGACCATATAGGATTGGACATGTCATGTGACGTGGGGTCTGTGCAAAGGACCATATAGGATTGGACATTTAGAAACATTAATTGCCATTTTATTTTACCTATATTCTTTATTCTTTCAGAAATGGTTGATTGTATTTTGTAAATGTCACGAGAATGCCAGAGTCATGTATGCATGTATGCATACTCCAATTCCTTACTTTATTAGTTTTTTTTTTCTTTTTCTTTTTCGATCGTATTTTACTTCTTTTTCTTTTTCTTTCGCTTTGGCTTTATTTTCTTTTTTATTTATGTATATGTATCTTTTTGTTACCTACTTACCTATATAGTCTAACTCCTGACATTTAGCACCAGAGTTATGTACATATACAGAGACCTATAGCTATGCAGCCCTTGTATCCGTAACTACATGTACATACATCCATACGCTATAAGCTGTAACAATTTATTCATTCGTTCTCTTGTTACAGTTCCTATACCTTCTCTCCTCTCTTCCTTGTTTTATTTCGAATTTGTTTCTGTTTTGTTTCATTTTTTCCAAGTTGCTTAGATTTTGAAATCTAAAATCCATGTAGTGTAGTGCGCTGCTATAAGGAATACTTTAATTATATTTCCCAGGTGGTAATTAATTAAAGATAAACAAACGAGTGATAATTTGCTGAGAAACCTTTAGTAATATTTTTTTCTTCTGAATATTGTCTCTCAACATGGCCAATAAATAAAGCTATATAACCTTATTAAAGGAAGAAATTTTTTTTTGATTGGTTCTATGTAAACCTGGAGCAATCAAGGAACAACGTGTAATTGGCCATTACATCTACCGGGTAGAAATGGTTTTTGACGTATTTGGGATGATTAGAAAATACTTCAGATACACGACTTATACATAATCAAGTATAGATTGTCAATTAATTATATTAATTAATAATTAATGCTAACCAATGTGTGACTTGTTTCTAAATATACTTTAATTCACAGACGAAAACTATTATCACACCACTTCAGCCCAAGATACAGTAACATATTGAACCCACTTAGAGAGCATGCTTAACCTATGAGAGGGTCACGCTTAAATAATATCAAGTCTTTCACGGAATGAAAATTTCTATCGTGTTTCCAGTTCGGTTTAGTTACCAAATTAAAGATACAAGATTCAATGAGTGACTTTGCAGTGTAATCCTGTCCCGACTAAATTCAGGACGCTTTATTTTTTATTTTAAAATCAAAGCCAGTTACGGAAAATATTCCCTAATTATTAGGAGTAATAAAACATTCATTCAATAATAATAATTAATAATGCAACACAACGTTCTTTTCAAAATATACTAAATAATATTCATACTATAGTTTCAAGCCGTAAGTCAACCTAGTTCATTGTATATAGGTCTGAAGGATGCGCTGATACTCGTCTGCTATAAAAATGTTTGGATCAACTTCAGTGGGTACTTGAGTTGGTATGGGCACAATGGTAGCATCAGGGGAAACAATTGATTTGTTGTAAAAACCTTGTGCCGACAAGAAATCTTTAGCTACATCATATCCCAGGATTTAGTGATCCTTTAGCAAGCTTCCTCCACGGGCCGTGTACGCAAGATTGATTGGATGGGAGTAGTCCGTGGAGTTGGGGCAAGTGTTTCCATATCGTACTTTTTTCCCTCTATATATTTCATAGTAGATCCCCCTGGAAGTTGGCTCATTGTGGCCACAGCTATGTGTAAAGGATAGGGGGTTAGTGTATAATATAAAGGGGTTTGTGAAGGTAAATTTTCAGGATAACAACTTGTGCATATTAATTAACTATATACTATTCTGATGCACATATGTGGTTTGGGGTGGGAGGTTTATCAATGACAGGAAACACCTACCATCATATACTTTCTGGGGAGCCTTCACCTTGTTTTCTTCTTCAAAGTCCTTTAACATTTCAAGGGGAGTTTGACCAAAGTTATTTTTAATATTAGGGTTGGCACCATGTAATAGTAGTTGTTCTACGTTCTCAAAATCACCCTGGTTATATATATGTATATGTGTGTGTTTAGGGAGAAGATATAGAGATGGATACGTCAGTAATGTTATATTGGCAGCTAAAGTATGTCATGTTTTTAATTTTTAACACACAAACAAACTGTCATGCATTCTTCTGTCATTTGCTACAATAGCATATAAACAATAAAATAGGCATTAAATTAATTAAACCAACTAGAATTTTAATTAGACAATCAACTGACCATTAGGCAGGCAAAGTGCAGAGGGGTAGCCCCATCCACGTTAAGGGCATTGGGGTTGGCGCCACCACTGATAAGTATGTTGGCAATTTTAGATTCTCCTATAAAGAAATAGTGCCTATTAGTGATAGGTACACAGAGGGGGTGGGGGGGTGGTTTATATAGTAATATAGTAATATAGATAGTATTATAAGATAGAGGGGGGAACTATAGTAATATATCATAGAAAAGGGGGTTTTTATAATAATATATATAGTAATACACGATAAGGATGGGGTTTGCAGCTCTCTCCCTACCTGCATCTAGAGCTGAATGGAGGGCAGTAAAGCCCAGATAATCAGGGATATCAAGGTCGTGGCTACAATCTGCAGTGTAGCGTTTGACATTCATAGTCCTGCCTAAAGGGTGGGGAAGGGAAAGGGAAAAAGGAAAGGGGAAAAAGGAAGGGTGGGTAATAGAATAATTAGAATATTATCATAATAGGGTGAAGAAGAAGTGGAAGAAGGTGGGGAGGGGAACCATGCCACTTATTACTACAAGGGATTGTGCTTGAAAACCCATCTTTATCCATGCATCCGTCTGTCTCACTACCTAGCTTCCTTATTTATTTATCTACTATCTACCTTCTATATATATATTAAATTTTATATTTACCTTCTGCAACAT
>NAOQ01000581.1:10282-12782 GCA_002751075.1 Ichthyophonus hoferi
CGTAAAAACAACGATAGAACATGGAATGTTATTGTCTATAAGAGTTGAAACATCTATTCAAATAATGAAGTTTGCTTCAACCTTAGTACTATTACACATAATAGGCATAATCGCTTGTAATTGAAAAATGTTAAATTTCCACCAAAATTAGTAACTTTATTTTCCTGTGTGCACTTCAGGTGTGCAAATTGTATTTATATTATGTTTGGTAATCAGTAGAGACAAGCATGCGACACTTTGCTTTTAATTCTTGAATGTGTTTGTTTATGATAAAATAAATATTAGCTATCAAGCTAATCTTGAATTATTCTACCCAATCGGAATCTAGCTTCTAATTATCCTCATCGGGATTATCCCATACTAAAGCTGGCTCAGGATAATAGAGAATTTAATTGGCGGGGTTTTGTAATATACCAAATATAGAGTCGGAGCACTAAATGTTACGTAACAGTTACGTATATATCCTTTTATATATAAGTTCTACACTTTATTGGTTCTTATCATATTTAGAGTTAACCATTCTTTTTCCAGTGTTTGGATCTGTAGAGCATCTTGCATACTTGATCAGGAAAGCAGCCACTGTCTGTCCAGGAACAGTCAAGTCTCTGTAATATAATTGGATAAGCATGAGTATATAAATAGAGTGATCTTGGCTATATTGTTATATTATATTATATAGTATAATATAGTACGATGTAGTATAATATAGTATCATATAGAGTAATATAGTATCGTATAGAGTAATATAGTATCGTATAATATAAAATATTATACTCCTACTTACTGCACATATGGGGTGATGTCATCTACCAACCACTGAGGTCGTAGTTTAAATAGGTGTGATAAACAGGTAAGTGGATCCATGGGAAGATCCTCTTTAGGGTATAGAAATACTGTATCACAACGACCTGTGGTGTCTATCAAGGCATGCCCCTGTATATATAGAGAGAAAGAGGGAGAGAGGGAGAGAGGGAGAGAGGGATGAAGGTAGGTCGGTAGGTAAGAATGTAAGTATGTATGATAGTATAATAGTATAATAGTATAATAGTGTGATAGTATGTAGGAAGGTAGACAGATAGGTAGGTATGTGTTCATATAGGTGTATGTATATATACGATAGTATAATAGTATATATGATAGTATATATGATAGTATATATGTATACGTGTACGTAAATATAAGATAGCATAGTGAGATACAATATTATGACATATACGTGCATACATCATTATAGCACTACAACTATAATATCCTAAGACCATAACATATCTACCTGTATAGTAATATAGGGGTATAGTAATATTATTACTATAATATATCATGATAAATAATGATATAGTACGCTATGTATATATACTATGTATACTTATTATACAATATACTGTCTTATATTATATTATATATACTCTCTTATACTATATATACTGTATTATGCTATAATATAGTAATACTATACTATACTATATATTATACTACACTATATACTATATTATATACTACACTATGCTATATACTATACTATACTATATACTATACTATTCTATATACTATGCTATATACAATATTATACTACATATTATACTATACTATATACTATACTATACTATACTAAATACTATACTATATAATATACTATACTACATATTATACTATACTATATAATATACTATACTACATATTATATTATACTATATACTATATTATACTATACTATACTATAATATACTATACTATATACTATATACTATACTATACTATACTACATATTATAGTATACTATATAGTATACTATACTACCTATACATACCCGTAACATATTCATATCTGCTGTCACCCCCTCAGGCAAAGTCTCCTGCCATACAGCCATAAAATCACTAAGCTCCATCCTTTGGCTCTATATGGTAAACCAGGGTTAATTAATTAATTAATTACACGATTAAAATATAAGTAATTAATAAGTGAAATTATTGAATAGGACATTTCTATTTGAAATTGTAGATTTATCTTTTTCTTCTTCTGCCTTATAGCCACAAAATCATCAAATTCTACCAATTACCCTTATATAGGAAGCTCTCGTTAATTAATTAATTAATTGATTGGTATGAAAATATTAGTAATTATTATAGAATTGTAGAACTGCAAACTTTATAAAATTAAAATTTTATTTTGAAAATTAAGATTTTAATATTCCCTGTCATGTAGCAAGCATCATGATTAGGCTATATATAGTAAGCAAGGATTAGTTAATTAATTAGCTAATGAGAAAGTGGTTGATTGCAGCCTGTATAGTAATTATTGCACCCACTATTCCAAGTATAAAATTTAAGATAAAAACTACATAACCTTTAATCAGTGATACTATAGAATCAAGAATCCCCAATCTGTCTCAGACACAACCTTTTTATGCTTTATGAACATGGTATTTTATATATCTTATATAGAATATTTCCAAGCCCAGCATCAATTAATTAGATAATTCTAATTATAGTTGCTTTGCCTA
>NAOQ01000581.1:17782-34593 GCA_002751075.1 Ichthyophonus hoferi
TATTTTCAAAAATATGTTTTTAGAACCAGACCACTATAATATTATTATTGGCGCTCTATCCTTGTCTAAGCATTTTGATGCATATAAGCGGAGGCTCATTAGCATGACGGTATAATTGGGAATAATAAGATTTAACTAGTGGTTAATCTATAGAATAGCTATTATGTACTGGTATACTATTATTTTCACATAATGTAATGGCAATGGTGACTGATTGCTTTTTAAAATGTACAAATGATTGATATGGGAATTAATAGTGTAAACAATAAGGATAAACTTTCAAGTATAATACTTATATCTTACAATATTATATTACTTCATAGTAAATTAAATTATATTGGATGTAATGAATATTTACAATAGGTAGAATTTCACAATGATTAATATAAATTTATTGATTTGGTTTGTAAGAACTGGGATAGCTCAGTTAGTTACATAGCACGTTGTTGGCTAATGGGACCCAATGAGACTTTCAAGGGATCCGGTAGAGGATCTATTGCCGTGAGATAAATAGAGACGAGCATGATGCCATTTTTTGACGACTGTGCTGTAGAAGGCAGGGCACCAAGTTGTTCCAACAAAAATGAGGAGTGCTATGACTTTCTCTAGCGGCTGTAAAACTATAGAGACATAGTTAAAAGCTGCTGGACTTTATTGGTAAGTATATCTGTGTAATTTTCTTATATTTATTTTAATTTAGTGTTGTGTATCGGGACCTGGCTCGACTCTTTATCTGACACAAACAATATGACTACCAGTGCAGCACATACATAAAAAAATAACGCTATAATTCCGACCAATATTACAGTTGGAATATAATATATAGAGTTTTAAGGTTGATGGGTTCCTTGCATATTACTTAATCACTGATTAATCGCCGATTAATACCAATTGGATCGATGGATGAAATTGGCAATCTATCATTTACTTGCAAATATCTACATATATAAGATAAATCTATTATCTCGAGTATAAGTATGTAGTTTTATTTAATAAAATAAAATAGTAAAAAAATATAGATGTATTGTATTATAGTAGAGTATGGTCTATATTGTATCCCTGTTTATAAAGGCATGGCACTACGTGGGACACTCATACTATCCCATATCTATATTATGGTATAGAATATTATATTATAGTATAGTATGATGCATATTGTGTGTCTATAAATATATAGAGGGAGATGGAGAGAGAGTATGGCGTTAAATATAAACTAGAAAAAGTCCAATAATTAAAAACCCAATATATCTCCATCAAGTTCATTCTATCAGCGATTAACCTTAATCTAGCCAATAATAAATCAAAAATTAATCTAACCGATTATTAATGATCAAACTACCCATCTAGCCAATCATCAGTGACTAACTCATTAATGTAACCGACAACTAGATCTTGACATTAATCTAATCGATTAAATTAAACCTTGCACGAATCAAAACAAATTTACATTGTACGAAATTCTTTTCTTTCTTCAAAATTTTATTATTCCTGTAATGTATGTTATATAATAATAATACTAGAGAGATAGAGGGTATACTTACTGGTAGAGAGAGAAAGATAGTGGTATAGGAATAATATAGTATTCTTGAAACGTAATTTAACTTGTCTATATAAAGTATGTTTTGCTTCATGTAATGTTATATTATATTATATTATATTATATTATATTATATTATATTATATTATATTGTAATGTAATATAATGTATTATTTGCATTATTTGTGTTGTAATGTAACATAATGTATATTATATATTATAATGTAATGCAAGATAAGAATTTATTTTATTTTATAAAGTAATGTATAAGATATTATAATATAATAACAATAACAATAATGGTACAAATAAATTGTTGAATGACTTGCTATAATATGATTATATCTATATAAATAATAGTGTAACTATAAAAGCTTTTATATATTGCATAATATAGGTCAGTAGTATATAGTGTAGTGTAATGTTTTTTTTTTCTAGTGTAGGTAGTGTAGTGTGGTATATTATATTACAGTATATTGTAGAGTATGGTAATGCAGTGTAGTGTATAATATAGTCTAATAGTATATAGAACATTATACAATACTTTATATCGTATAATATCCTCTTCATTTCAATATAGTATAATGAACTATGTAAGATAATAACCTAAATATGCATAATAAATGTTTCAAATAAATGGCAGATTATTAATTCTATAAGTCGATCGTAAGATTAACTGTAAAGATATATTAAATATTACCAATATATTATGCTGTATATATGTGTGTTCATAACTTATTATGGTATAGTATAGGTGTGTATGAGAGAGGAAGGGGTTGACTAAGAGATAAAACATAACAAGTTATATTACGCTATATGCATATATGTGTTTACTAGTATTTAACAGTACAGATCTACTGGCTTATATGAAATTTTATAATGTGCCTATTTGGACGTTTTACTTGTTGCTATAGAGATATATTTTAAAATTTTACACTGCCTTGTGTTAATTTTTATTTACTTCAAATTTAGGAGTGAGCAAAAGAATAGAAGATTATCTCAATCAACCACTATATATCCCTTATTTACTTGTATTAAAATTTAACAATCCAATAGGCCCACTTAATTGCTAAAATGTCTTTATACATCTCCATTCAATTACATACATTTAATGGCACATTTATATTGGTTTGGAGGCGTTTTAGTTTATATTATAAGGTTAACCATTCTTTTTCTTTGGTCAGAAATCATGCAGGCAGCACGCAGTACAGTAAAACTAGTGGGCCGCAATGTCCAATGGGCGAAGGTAGCTCGGGTTGTAATGGCAACACAGACTGTGCGTCACTGCTCTACCCTACGCACCAATGGGGTTAGAGCCCTTAGGTAATGATGATTATATTAATAGATTATCATTATAGTGACGTTTACGCCAGTCTAATTAATTGTCCCTATTAGTATTAGATTAGATTAATATTTTGTCAATTTTAAGACTTAGTATTGAAGTGGTGCCTACTTGATATATTGCACTATACTTTTTGTCCTATTATTAAACACAAATGAACTATTTTGTTTAATTTATAATTAAATAGATTATTGGTACCTTACATAATTTAGATTATACATTATACTCATTACCATACTTGATTGGTCAAATCATACCTTTGTATAATATTAGTAATAATAATTGTAGTCTAGTTACTATATTCTTTCTCTCTTTCCCTACTTACACATACCATGCATGATATATCAGGTTTAAAAAGGCGGCTATGCCAATCAGAAGCCAGCGTTTCTTTAGAGCTTCAGTGCCTACATTTGGTAGGTTATACGCATTTTAATATTTGTAGATTATTGGATAATAATTGCTGTTAAATTTTTTAAATGACTACAATCATAAGTTGCTAATGTCTAGATCTCTATTATATAATATAATGTAATATATGTGGCGCTTACTAGTTTATTATTAAATCACCTATGCCTTGATTGATACACTTTTATATAACGTAGCATAGCATGACAGAGCACCATACACGACGAAGCTATAAATATATAGATGTAATCCTATTCTATTTTATCCCATACTAATCTATCTTATTATTTGTGGTTTTGGTTCGATTTGATTTGGTTTGGATTGATTTGGAACACAGGAAGCTATCCGAGCCACAAAGTGGTTACTATGCCCGCTCTGTCACCTACTATGGAGACCGGTAATGTAGCTACTTGGGCCAAGAAAGAAGGCGATCAGGTGAGTGACTATTTAAAAAAAATAAACTTTAATATTATGTTATTATGGGCTGTTATATTATGCTTTATTTGTTACACTCTTTTGTGTTGGGTTAGAGTATAGTATGGTATAGTGCAGTATGGTATAATATAATATAGTGTAGTGTAATATGGTGCATGACAGTATAATGTAATATGGTGTAGTAGGACATTACTGTCTATTATACTATCTTGTATGATTAATGTGTGCAATTCACAAAATATACAAGTGCATTGAAGTTCTAGCACTAATTTTACATAGTAACTATATATAGTAGCTCATACCTCTCAGACTGTACCGTACTATACTGTACTTACCCATATCATACTGTATTATACTATACTATCCTATACTCTCCTATATCATACTGTATTATACTATACTATCCTATACTCTCCTATACCATACTGTATTATTCTATACTATACTATATAATACTGTACTATACTATACTATTCTATACTGTACTATTCTATACTGTACTATACTATACAATACTCTACTATACTGTACCATACTATACTATACAATACTTTACTGTACTATACTATAAAATACTGTACTATACTATATCATACAATACTGTACTATACTATACCATACAATACTGTACTAGACTATACTATACCATACCTATCTATCTCCATCTCTCTATCTTCCTACTAACCAATCAAATTGTCTAGGTGGTAACTGGTGACGTCATAGCTGAAATTGAGACAGATAAAGCAGTGATGGAATTTGAGGCTAGTGAGGATGGTTACCTAGCTAAGATACTATTGGCTGCTGGCTCCAAGGACATTCCCGTGGGAAAGGTATGGTGTTTATTGGTTATAGAGTCACTTTAAATTTTTAATTTTGATTTTTTTTTAGTATATGGCCTTGAATTATGTTCTATTGAATTTTTTTATAGAATACCCCATGGCAATCCTGTGGATAAGTTTGGCTATTGGCTTATAGTCACTTCATTTTTTTTTTTAAAAAAAATTGTTTATACAATCTTTATGTATTATCAAACAGCATTTGTTGTAGTCCAATTATAGTCATTATATCAATGCTTACTTTTTTGTGTTGTTCAATCGTCGCCTTTTAATTTCACATATAATTTTAATTTTAATTAAATCATTATATATATATTCTATCACATTTATGTCTATATACTAACCAGTGCTATTCCTTCCCCTACCCCTTATAGCCTCTGTATGTGGTAGTAGAAGATAAGGATGACGTAGCAGCCTTTGCCGCCTACCAATCAGAGGATGCACCAGCAGCCCCAGCCTCTACTAGTACCACTCCTGCTAGTACTACTAGTACTGCACCTCAGATAGAGAAGGCTGAGAGTCCTAAGGTATATAGTATATAGTAGTCTAGTCTAATGTAGTATATAAGATATAGTGTATATAATATATAATAGTATAATATAGTATAGTATATAAGATATAGTGTATATAGTATATAATAGTATAATATAGTATAGTATATATGATAGTGTATATAGTATATAATAGTATAGTATAGTATAGTATATAAAATATAGTGCATATAGTATATAATAGTATAATATAGTATAGTATATAAGATATAGTGTATATAGTATATAAGATATAGTGTATATAGTATATAAGATATAGTGTATATAGTATATAAGAGTATAGTATAGAATAGTATATATAATAGTGTATATTGTATATAATAATTTAATAAACCAGTCATTTTAAAATTTCTAATTTTAATAACCATACCTCGAATAGGCTGTATCTCCCTCTAAGGCTATTGGTGGAGGTCGTGGAACACCAATCGCTAGGCGTCTAGCTAGAGAGATGGGTTTTGATTTGAGGTAAGAATGGTTACCATGGTTACCATTATACTATCGTTTATATTTACAATAATGATACCTCTATATACCGTACGGCTATATATGGTTTAATACATACGTCATCCTGGCATCATTTTATATAAACTATTTATAGATATAATTCTAATGGTTTTAATTAACCAACTGTCTCTCCCTTACTCGTTATTGATTGGTGGCCCAAATTAAGGCAAATAATAGGTAACCTCGGATTGAATATAATAATACGTTTTTATTTTTATTTTTAATACTTTTAATATGATATTGATTGGCTCTATCTATTACAGTGCTATCCCAGGAACAGGTCCTGATGGTCGTGTGATTGAGAAGGACGTCTATGCCTATCAGAAGACAGGTATTTAATTAATTATAATCCCTGGAATTACATTCTATTGAAATCCTATATATTGTGCCATTCTGTTTTATTAACTCATATCTGTTTGCTATGCGTTTTAACTTTAACCAATAATACTTACGGTTGAGATAAGTATTTATTGCTTATATATAGTTATAGTAGGTTATATTGTTATGTATATAGAGGTATGTGTATATTCTAATGCAAGCATAAAAACAATAATAAAGATGTATATGCATACGTGCATATAATTCTAATCCAATTACAAACACCTTTTTAACAGCATCCGAGGCTATTCCAACTAGTGAATCCCTTCTCAGTTCTCAAGATGGTGGTGATATACAGCAGGTATAATTGGATATGCTGTGTTTAAAATTTCACTATCTCGTTGTGATTATCCCGTTTCTTATTTCCTTATTTGTCATATATATTTTAAAACTTTCAATCTCGGCAAAAACTTTTTTAAAAATATATATATTGTGGTTATGATTGAATAGTATCTTATTTTCTGACTTGTCCTATGTGTTTCTTAAACATCTGATCTCTGATCTGCAATTTAAATTTTGGATGGTTTTAAAATTAATCGCGGCCTATACAAAATTATCCATTAAGATTTATTTTATTTTTGAGGTGGACTATATATATGATTCAATATATTATTATTATTATAATGTGATTGGTTGTTAGTTTTACACTCATCACAATAACGTAATTCTATTTTTAGTGATAATACAATATAGTATAGTATACTTTATTGTACTATACTATAATCTGATATATCTCTCTTTATAAGGCTATTCTTTTTATACACCACAATTGAAAATTAAAAATATAATTTTATTGGCCGCCCAACAAAAAAAGCATATGAGAAATTACTGTTAAAATCATGTAGTATGTTCATACCGATTGGCTAATAATACACCACCACTATCCAATAGGTGCTGGCGGCTCGTCTGAATGAAGCTAAGCGTACCATCCCTCAATGGTATCTGACGTCAGAGATTAATATGGATGCCATTATAAAGTAATGATTTGAGTGGTTTATTTATCTTATAGTTTTTCCATTGCTATTATACATCTATCAGTAGGCATTTTATGAAGCAATGGTTTGATTATTATTGGTAACTTATTTTTAAAAAACCTATTAAAAATTACACCATATTTAATTATCTAATCGCATTCTTACACACCTCTCTATCAGGCTCAATAACTCACTCCCTATTGACAAGGATAACAACAAAGTGGGCCTCCATGCCTTTATTCTTAAGGCGGTTGCCATAGCAACAAAGACTGTGCCAGCCAGTAATAGTGCATGGTTAGGGAGTGCTATACGTCAATATGATTCGGTAGATATTGCTTACAACGTGGTTACGGACAAGGGTACCTTGTCCCCTGTGATTGGTGGGGCGGAGAGTAAGGTATGTGTAGGTGTATGTTATAGTATACTATGGTATAATATAGCATACTCTAGTGTGTTATAGTATGAAAATTGCTACGGTAGTAAAGTAAACTCATAGCCAACATGTTTATATGCATATATAATTAATTAGTATTTCTGGGCTAATTAATATTCATTATGACTAGATTATCATTTTTTCGATGATTTTAGCTCAAGGCATTAAATTTCTTAAACTTTATTTTTCCATTTTAATTAGATTTCACCCACCTATATTTTTTGTATTTTCTTGAAATTATGAAAAACAATTAGACATAAAATTTCATTGTTATGATATCATTGGTCCTAATGTAATCTTACCCAATCATAGGGTTTGAAAGCACTTTCTTCTGCTATAGAATCTGCTACAGAGTTGGCCAAGTCGGGTGCGGTGTCAGCCAATTACCAGGTAGGAAATGCTTTATATAGTATATCTAATTGGCTGGGGTTTATTTCTATCTCTATTGGTGTATGTATTATCTTTTATACAGACCGATCTATGCATACACACCAGTATATCTATCCGATTACCTTCAATCTATATAAATTAATATGTACATCCATCACTATACTATATTAAATGGTTATCTTACCCAATACACGTCCAAAGTGACATTTTAATCATCACACTGTATTGGAATATACTTTATAAATACATGCATGAATATATATATATATATTTATTAATTTATACATGTAACCCTATATGCATGCTCTCCCTCCATCACCTTACTAATATTTTACCCCCGTTTACCCCACCAATCAAACTGCAGGGTGGTACCGTGACAGTGAATGCGATTGGCCTTAATAAGCCAGGTGTGCTGAATGCAGTGTCTATTGTAATGCCCCCTCACTCTGTCTGCTTGACTTTAGGGTCCATGACCAAGAGAGTGGTACCTGGGCTAGAAGGTATGTATGTATGTTTAGGATGTAGTAGGGTATAATATTGTATAGTGATAAAATATAGCATAGCATAGTATAGTAGAGTACAATATAGCATAGTATAGGATGTAGTAGGGTATGATATATAGTTATATGTATGTACACTCTGTGCAATTGCTTCATAACGTAACCCATTGCATTCTAACATGCCCTGACATATCCTACCATATCCTACCATATCATATCACACCCTACCCTCCCCCATTCAGGTAAACCCGCCATATCTACCCTACTCCAAGCTACAATCTCCTGTGATCATAGGGTGATAGATGGTGCGGTAGGAGCTCAGTGGATGAAGGTTTTCCAGGGTCTCTGTGAATCACCTAGCCGCATGCTACTATAAACCCCATCTCCCAACTCTTGAAATTTGTGAAGAATTGAGAACTATGTAATGTGTTCAATAAAGCGATTCCACAGTTTAGCGTGTCAAAAGACAAATAACTAGATTGCAATGGCTATTTTGTAGCAATGATCAAGTTATTATGGATATATTTGTTTGGTGTAAGTGAATGTCTAATTAATCTAGCAATTAATTTAAATAGCTTTTAAGAAATTAAGTGCTTTTATTTAATTTATATATTTCCTATGAACCATTATTGGAAATAAGCCTAATATCTGTTGTACTGAGTTCTATCAGGCTGTCATTGTCAGGTACATGGCAGGCTAAAGCTCTAGCTAACTGCTCTTGAATCTCACTCTGTTGATCAATGGATACAGAAGCTTTTAGCTTCTTACTCAGTGATTTATTGAATATGTAAGAACGGTAATCTAATTGTGGCTATGTGTGTATCACTAAAGCATTATTATTATCAGAAGAATCAACTCCAGACTCAACTAGTTGGCCTTCTAGTAAAGTATCTGGATTATCTACTTCAACTTCTTTGGCAACTATAGACATAATATGAAAAAACAGAGCACACAAAGTGAATAGTAAATATTAATGACTGAGAACAGTATTTTTTATTGGTTGCTTTTATTCTTTTTATACAGTCCTGACCTTTGTTTAACGCCAGTGCTAATTCTGATTAAATTCCCACATAGCTTGTTCTCAATAACCTAAATGAGAACTGTTGAAATCGATGTCTTCTGATTCTGATATATGTCCCTCACTAATTGAGTCTACAGACATAAGATCTTTTGACGATTTACGTGTTGATGGAAGGGGTTGAGATAGATGGTCAACACTTAGAGCAGACATCTTTGTCGCGATTGGCTGGGTCTTGATCTTTGAAGAATTGCCAGATGAAGTAGCAGTGACTTCTACTTTCTTCTTCTTTGACACTCTTGTGGAGTTCTCAATGGTTTTTGGTGTCAGAGGTAAACTGTGTTTATTGCTCTTTCCTTCTGACTTCCTATGAGACATATCTTCAAAACAAGCTAGATAAGACTTTGTAGATATTGATTGTTTTTATTTACACACAAACATTTTTCGGATCTTTTATGAGGCCTTTGTAGGTGTTATATAGTTTCCACGGTTTTCACCATCTTTACTTAATCCCGGCCAGCAAGCTTTATATGGTACACTCTTGAAATAGATAAAGACATTGGAATAATCAGAATGGTATGGTATGGGTGTTAAACTTAATGTTAATACTTAAGATTACCATAAAGTTGTCCATCCCAAGATTTCAATAATAAAAACCCCAAGTTAAAACTAAAACCTTTGTGCTGATCTAATTAATAGTGATTACATTATGCAAATTGATCTAGTCATTGAATTAAAATATTAATTTTATACTAAATGCTTAGCTTAGCTCTAGTAGCTAAGATTACTGGTTAAATCTATTTTCTATTAATTGAGATCTAATAATAGTAATGTAGCGCTCAGCCAATGGTTTGACTGATTACACAATTATAATTAATAAAATTATCTACATACTTGCATACTAGCTTATTTATAATAACAGTAATTAAGCATTTCCAATGATTATAATTAAAAATAAATTAGCACTTGATTGGCGCGATGGCTATTAACTTACGACAAGAGCAATTTTAAATATTCTTATTGACCAATAAGAACAGTTCACAAAAGATTACAGAGACCCAATAGGATTGCCTTATCTCAATAATCTTATAATATCGTGCCCTTATATGATGGCCCATTAGCTAATTCATTAATGTAAAAGCTTGCAAATTATGCATTGACAAATCAATTTAAAATACGTGTTTATTTGGAATTAATGGTTTTGCAACATGAAGGAATAAGCTGTAACAAAAATGCATTGAACGCTTTGGTTTCAACAACCATTTCCGCCTCAGTGAGGGTTTTTATCAGCAGTCCTCTGATTGATCGCTGATTAAATACCATCAGCTTATTGATTCATGGTGACCCAGTGATCAAGGCCATAGAAGAACATCGTTTATTCGAAATCAGCTCCCCTGACCTCCTTTGTCACAGTTCGAGTCCTCCTAGGCATTACAAAAACACGAAGCTGTAATATAACCCAGTTAGAAATCACCGATGCCTACATTCAAGCATATTTGGAAAATCTAGTATACATGGAGCGGCTACTAATGATACAGGACAGCAATCACCCCGATATGACTGGCTCCGCAGTCTGTAGGACCTTCACTTCCCCGGAATAGACCTTTAGATACTTTCTTAGTAACTGTCTACATGTACTCTACAGGGAAATATTTGTTTCTACGTCTTCCATGACAATACCAAATTCCTATGCGTGTGCCTTTATGTGGTCGATTTCTTAGTAGTTTTCGAATATTCCTAGAAGAAGAATGTTTCGATTGAGGACATTACCGAAAAGTTTCCCACCAATAAATGTGGGTTCCCAGCAAGGTTATATAATTAAGAAAAGATCTGACATCAGTATCAAGCTCTCCAACGTGGATACATCTAGGAGCCAGTAATTTCATACGACCAGAGTGGAAGGGTAACGCACAGCCCGATCCTGCCCGAGCTTGTAAAATCGGCGGGCGACTCGACTGGGAATGATGCATGAACATCATGACATATCGGTTGCCTATTATGAATAGCCCAGTCGACGCGATCCGTTAAGTTTTCTCCCAGTTCAAAGCCAAATATGGATAATTGGGATACGTGCCTGCAAGGCTTCACACAATAATGAAGAGAGCGGCTGAGTCATATACTATTGTTCACTAATAGAAAATTAATACTAGTTAGAAAAGTCATATTCCAAAATATTTTGTATACTTATATGAATTTATGTCATTTTTAGAAAAAAATTAAGAGAATGAGTAACCAATCCAATCCAGATACTTACTACTTTACTAGATGGTACTAGTCAAGTCTAGTATCTTCTCCTAATATTTTTACATTACCGTCACTGTTTAGTAATTAGATTTATTTTAATTTATTCATTGCCGGGTGACTATTCATTGCGCGATTTTATTGGTTAATTTTATCTAGCCGTAATTAATTGGTTGAGACTCATAAGATAGTTAGTGAGTAAAAACTTCGTTAAAAGATATTTTATGCAATAAAATATATCTCGTAATACAGATTGGTCCTCAGCTCAGCTATGGGGTTTCACCGTAGTTTACGGTAGAAGGTATTATGGTGGAAGGTATTACGTTTAAAGTAGTATATCCCTTGCTTATAGCATTGTGTAAAAGTAGTTAAGTGGTGCTACATAAACTCGAACTTAGGAAATATGCTGCAATACTTAGCTATTTTTGATTGGACCAAATTATGTGAGGAACCACAAATCTCCTGGCTAAAAAGCCAAGAAGCCTTTCCTTAGCGTTAGTAAATTGCGATAAAACGCGGTTAAAGATTACTAATGCCAAGTCCTCGGGCTGAGTTTATTGTCATGTTCCGAATATGGGGATGTGAATTTTCCTATAGCTACTTTGAAATCTAATAATGCGAACTGACTGTTGATTTATTGCTACAAAAAAAATTCTAATCAGAAATTCTTGATTACAATTTCCGATTAGACAATCTATGGGAAATAAGAGTAGTATCTGTTGTACTGAGTTCGAGTTCTATCAGGGTGTCGTCATCAGGTAAAGGGCAAGCTAAGGCTCTAGCTAACTGCCTTTGAATCTCTATTGATTAATGAATATACAAGATTTTGATTTCTTACTCTATAATGTATTAAATATGTAATAGCTGTAATTTAATTGTGGCTGTATGTGTATAGTTGTGGTATTATTATTATCAGAAGAATCAACACCGGATTCAACTAGTTGGCCTTCTAGTAAAATATCTGAATTATCTACTTCAGTTTCTTTGATGACTAGAGGCATCATATGAAAAAACATAAAGTACATAAAATAGTAAATATTGACGAATGAAAACAGTTTTTTTATTAGTTGCTTTTGTTCTTTTTATACTTTCCCGACCTTCGTTTAACGCTGATGTTAATTTTGGCTAACACTCAGCTGTTTTCAATGACCTAAATGGGGCCAATCATAAATATTCTTATTGGCTAATAAGAACAGTTCATGAAAGATCACAGAAACCCACACACACAGATTGTCTTACCTCGATGATCTTACATTATCGTGTCCTTATGTAGATGGCTCATTAATCAATTCATTGGCAAGCTATGCATCAACAAATCAGTTTATACTACGTGTTCATTTGGAGTTAACGGTCCCGTAGCATAAAGGAATAAACTGTAATAAAAAAAGCATTAAACGCTTTGGTTCTAACACAACCTGATCGAATACTTACCAATGTTCCTACAATTCTAGAGTGCCAGGAGTGTGGTATTTTTTTCAGCGATCGCAACACCTTATGTATAGTATAAGGATTAAGGATTACAGTGGGTGGGAATAGATGAAAAATTAATAAAGATCGTGCTTCTTCAACAGAATTGTGACATGCTTAAAATTACGGTTGGTCATTGCTTTGGTTAGGCAATTGGCTGCTATCAAATCGAGGTCTCCCTGTTGGCTGGATGTTCTGTCACAATGAGTACATTGTCGAAGTAGCAGCATAGGGCAAGGAATTGACTGCTTTTGTATAGACAATGTAAAGGTAAATATTCCAATCAGCTGGAAACATGTTTTGAGTCTTCAGAAACTCATCCAGGGTCTGGTTACAGCGTAAGCCACTCACATGGGGTCCATAGAAAAACCTAGACGATTTACATATCCAATTTGGATGATAAGTGTTTTCCATCATAAGAGGCTGATGCATGCATGTAAACCGGATTGTCTAATGCAGCATATAAGTATGTGAAAAGAATGTCAAGTTTGGTCAGTTTATACTGGCGTGCAGCAACAATGACAATGAGGATTCAGACGGTTTCAAAACTTGGACTAAAAAAAAACGATAAAGAAGTCTTTGTTTCTCACTCCATGCTCTCTTAAGGGCAAAGTCTGGCTTTGTTTTGAGTAACAATACCATTGTTGTCTTCTTATGTGATATACCCATAAGATTCAAAGTATAATAGTCACCTTGGGGACTTGGCTTTATAGTATAAGGGACCAAATATGAAATTATTTAATAATATTGAGTTCCATGTGCATGACAATAATCCATGCCGTTTTTTCGTGGGCTTACATTGCGTCCTTGTAGTTCTTTAGATTGGTTGTTCCAAGTATAACTGGAATTGAAGCAATGGTGGCAGACATGGTAGTGCATTGGCTTGACATGGATGTATGGTGGTGCATGGAGAGTTGGGTGCGGGAAAGACTCTATGTTTTTCTCAGTAAAGTAAAGCAATTCACATACGCTTTCATCAGGAGGTAATAATTGAAAAACCAGCATAGGAAATGAGGACGTCGGAGGTGAGGAAAGAGTTGAAATAGAGGGAGGTTCATTTGAAATGGAATCGCTTTGAAATATAGTCTTCATGGTCTGTAGAAGTGGGTGAGTCATTGGTGCCACAGATATGTGCCATGAAAATTTTGTTAGCATGATGACGTATGCGTTTCTTTTGCTTGAGGGACCCAAATTTAAGTGATTGGTCAAGTAACTGGTGATTGGAAATTATGAGTGATTGTAGGGGCATTGTTCGATTTGGCGATGTGAAAGAATTGTAGTCGTGTTGAGTGAGGCAGAAGATGCAGAATTCCTTCGGCATTAGAAATTTTTGCTGTAGTTGGAACTATCAAGGTTGTAAAAGCAGTTTTCAATGTTGGGACAGATGTGAGGGCCAGGATGAAACCAGCAAATGAACTACTTTTGGATTCGCTGTAGTAATCTTAAGTTAGAAGGAAGGTCCTATTTGATAGTGGTGAGTGTTACCTAAGAGTTTTCATAGATGGCTTTGTGAGTCATGCAATTATGAAGAGTCTTCCATGTAGGATGTTGAGTATTTTTGAGGAAAAGTCCATCCATGATAGATTGGAAACTGGTCTGGCTAAGCAGATAATTTTGAAGACAAGGGCCATTTGATAGATATCTGGGAGCTGATAGGGGGTTTCACGTTCGCTGGCAAGGTTTTGGAAAAGATCCGTGAGAATTTCAGGTGAATCAGGTGAGTGAATCTTATACTGCTAAGTTGCATGGCAAGGTGATGTTGTTTCGTAGCGAGCTTTTATAAACCCCATTGGTGAATGTTATTGTTGTGAATACCTGCGCTTGGGCGTTCACAGGAATCAACCAATCAATGAAGATGTGCTTGGCATTGGCATTGTGGCAAAAGAGTGTAGTAAGTTAATATTGTTTTGATTGGGTAAATTAATTAGACAATTAGCACAATTGCATAATTGGCAAGTTAAAATAGATCTTCGGTCCAATCAGAAAAATAAAGCATGTTTGATCGAAAAATCAGAGATGGATCAATTGATTGAATAACTATTTCTTGAAGGTTGAGGATTCACAGTAGGTGGTAGAGCATAAGTCCTCTGTTGATCTTGGTTGGAAATGGGAATTTGTGGTTGATCTTGAGACGATGCCATTGGCACAGTTTGCTATTGTGCTAGACGATGAATTTCAGGTCAGAGTTGTTGATTTTCATTACGAGTGGAGATCATATGAGTTTCCATTAGTTAGGCAAAACCATTAAAGGCGAGGGATGGTTCACTGGGAGTGGTATTCTCTGCCATTGAAATTACATCGGGACTATCCGAAAGAATAGACTAATTAAAAGTCTGTATGTTAATTGTTGAGTCAACTAGGCGAGGGTCTTTATGGAACCTCGGTGGTGAAGGCGGAACTGAATAGTTTAATCCTTGTTGGATGAATATTCTAAGATCGGTGTATGTTCAAGGAGTATCAGAAGGTAAATCCACTTGAGTTCTGTTTAAGGGCGTAGCAATTGGGAGGACGTTGTGCAATTAATAGTGATGCAAAGAATGCCGGAGATGCAATCATTGCCCTATTGCGATGTGAAACCAAAGTGTGTTCTACTAATTTGGAGTAGATTCGACGGAGTAGGAAGTTAATAAGAATCAATGTTGAGGGCAGAACAGTTTCTAAAATATGTCTGGGGCCCAATAACCCTATTAAAGATAGGAAAGAATTCGGAGGTATAATTACCTATTTATATTTTCACTTTATCTTTCTATAATCTAGCAACGTCTTCTACGCCTGATTGAAGGTCTTACATAAGTGAAATATTGGTCCGACTAAGTGGAGTCAAAACCTAATCTCAATTTCTTTTGATGATCAATGTCAGTTGATATAATGATGCCTTGCCTGCATTAGTGAATTGGTGTATCAATAAAGTTGACACTGCACTTAACGTAAATTTCCTAGAATATCATACGGTTATTTTCTAGGAATATTATTGGACATAGTTTAGTATTCAGGTTACTGGAAAAGTTAAAAGGTTAACCAACCTTTTGTAAGGGGTTTTTTCATTATATAGAAGCTGATGATTATTGGTCGCTATAAAAAGTCGTGTCGTATACCGTGATATAGCCCGTCTTAGTATTAGTATTCTTAATTCTTATGTGCATGCCCCTAAGAATCGGATGGCAATAATTAGAGCAGTAACTATAGTGTAATAATCTAAATTTATTCTATGCTTAGACTATGTGTGTTGATTGGTAGATGAGATGCATTGTAATGTATTTTTATCTGGCTAGATAATGCACATAATGTATATCTTGCAAGAGCCGATAGAGCTATTCCCATTGGTCAATTCAGAAACTTTTCCCGCGTAATTAAAATAACAATCATAACTTAGATTGTGTGTTTTGTTTAGCGATCGCAACAATAACACTAGGTATTTTATATATATTCGGCACAAAATTTTGCCTGCGGTTTGAGCACATGGTGACAGAGCATTGATGGAAAGAAATATCAGTTAAAACCACTAGAGGTAAACCACAGATAGGGTTTGGGGTATTTATAAATAGAAATTCAACGACTGAACTACAGAAACTAAGCTACATATACCCATATATAGGTAAAATAATACCGTAGGAGTCGAACACTTTTCGGTTTACTTATCACATTACATGCATGAAACTACTATACTTACATACCTACCTACCTACATACATACATACTTGCATACATACATGCATGCGTACATACATACATACATACATACATACATACATACATACATACATACATACATACATACATACATACATACATACATACAT